>CAODLS012487947.1:0-10792 GCA_948243855.1 Flueggea neowawraea | reverse complement strand
TATCAAACACCATTTTGTTCATTATAAAAACATAAAGGGATTTAAATGTTAACCACCTTTGGTTCAACAATCACTCTGTCCTCCCTCTCTCTCTCTCCGTTGTTGGTTTGGCTCCTTCTCGCTCTTCTTTGTCTCTGTTCTTTTGGTCCAAGTAAATTAGTTAAATTTTTTATTTTCAATTTTTACAAATTATAAATTTATGAATATCAATGTGTTATATATTATATTTGTTGGATCATGTATGATCAACATTAAGATCCTTCTATGTTTTGATGATGAGCAAAAAGTTAGACTTGGAGTAAATCATGAAACAAATATGGGAGTTGCAAAACAAGTCCTGGAAGTTAGTTTATAACGTACGCTAATGTACGCTGTGCCCATGCTTAACGTATGTTATCTGGGTTGGAAGTCAGTTAACGTATGATGTGCCTATGCTTAACGTACGTTATCTAGGTTGGATGATGATCAATTTACGTTAGCATTCCATAATGTACATTAAAGGTTCAAGACTGCAGAAAACAGCATTAAATGCACTCCAACGGTTAGTTACTTTATTCCAATAGTCATATGGTATGGAAAGGCTATAAATACATCAAGAGAAGTCAGAGAAATGGGTGAATAACAATGCAAACATTTTTCTAACACTCCTATCAATTTCTACCAACAAAATCACGAAAGATCAAGCTAGCGAACAAATCACAAGCATCAAGCTCATACACCAAACGCTAGTATAGTGCTTCAATCTTTGTAAACATTTTGTATACTATTTGAGTGTTTGTGAACTTAAAGAAAACAACATTGTGAGGGTTTTAGAGGTATGAGCCGGGAATCAACCTTGTGTAGGCCTTGGAGGTGTTGAGCCGAAATCAACCTCATTGTATTAATTTTGTTGGATTGAGTTGGAATCAATAATTTTTATAATGGAAATTCTAAGTGATGAGACTTAGGTAGTGGACGTAGGCAATGTTGGTTGAACCACTCTAAATTCTTGGTGTTGTTTTCTCACTTTTATTTGAAGTCAATTCTGCTCTTCAAAATTTACCAAGACATAGACTGAAAAATCTCCAACAATATTGTGTTGTTGTCTAGTCAATTTTGTGATGAATTAGGTTAGGTGAGATTAATTTGTTGAATAGATTTGAGTTTTGTAAAAGCTTCAGGCACCCTTTTCAATATTTTTCAACAAAACACTGAAATGTAATAATTGTTCAAATTATTAAATAAATTGTGTTGACTAAAATATATAATCTAAGGACTCTAATGTAATATTAACCATTTCTATATATTTTAGGAATTGAAATTAGTTTTTGCATAATATAGGGACTAGATTGTAATTTGCTTTTGCTTTTTGTGGTTGCTACAACATTGCTATAAGACGTAGAGCTCCTCGTCGCGAGCTGGACGAGTCCTTCGATTAGGACTATCGGCAAACGCAGCGTCGCCAGCTACCCCTTAGTTTTTTGTATTTTCTTGTTATTTCGGATAAACATATTTCAAATTTTTTTATTAATATGTAAATATTTTATTTTAATCATTAATTTCTCTTTATTTAATTTTGAATTTAATTAATATAATTAATTAATAAATGAAATAAAGATATTAAATTAATTATAACTTTTTAAATTATATATAAAATAATTTGGCGTCGACTCATGTTTTCTCCCTACGTTTTTGACCTCAGCCAAAAGAATCTGTGTGGAATTCCTCGCTAAATCAGCGATTAAAGCTAGTGCTTTACGCCAAATAGAAGCCCAAAGTCAAATGTACTTTGCGTCCATTTGGTCGCAAATTATGCCGTTCAATTCGTCACTAAATTGGCGACAAATGCCAAAGTTTTGTAGATTGTAACCAACGACTTTTGCGTCAAAGTCCTCGCCGCTTTTAGGGACAAAAGTTGCTGATTGTTGCTAAATTTTGTTGATTTTGTAGTGGACATTTCATTCGAAGTTTTTCTTGCTATTTTGCATTGAAATGGTGATAGAAATTTGATGACTAAGTTTGACACTAAAAAAATGGCCTAATACATGTGAACCCCCCTGAACTTGTAGTGAACATGCAACTTCCCCCCTGGGCTTTGCGACCGCTTACAAAACCCCTTCAACTTGCAAAAATGACGTCATATTACCCCTCAAACTTTAACAACGTGACATTTTAACACCGATTGTGATGACATGCCTTTGAGGTGGCATGGCGTGTCTGTTGATGCATTTTATGATGCGTGAGCATTTCAATATTACTGACATGGTGTCCATTTTTAGCCATATCATACTTTCCATATCACTTACATGCCACGCCATTCATTTAACTCTCATAATCCCTAAAATTCACCTACTTCTCATAATCAGATCGAATCTTTCTTCCTCCTTTTCACACTACACATCACATAACACAAACTCACACTCTCTCCAAACAAATCTCTCTCTTTCTCTCTCTCTCTCTCTCTCTAAACACACATTTGTTTCTATAATGGTCATTCACTAACTAAATTCTCTACCTGTTGCTTCCATGACAGCAGAAAAAGCAAGGAGGTGAAATTAGATTTATCAGCAACTAGTTCACTTTTAAAAGATTTTCTAACAATTTTTTTTTGTTCATATTATCTAAACCAAAGGTATCCACTGAATTTTTCTTTGAATCCAATTCCTTTTCAATCAGTGACCAAACTCCATCAGTGATGGAACCAAATTTTAAGAAGCAATTTTCCCTCCTATAGTCAACTAAGAAAACTGATGCATCCATAATCTTTTTCTCTGTCAAAGAAAGCTACTTTTCCACATCAACCAACTCAGTGTCATTTGATATTTTCATGAATTTCTTGTATGCCAATAGAGAAGGCCTCAACACTACAGCCAACTTGCAGAAGCTTTGAAAACTGAAAAAATCTAGTTGACAATACAATCAAAACAGCATTGGAATCCAATTAACAAGATCAAATTAGCAAGATCTAGAAATCATTCTTCATAATTAATTATTCAACAAATAAATGAAAAATATATTTTCTGAAAAATATTGATAATACAATCAAAACATCATTGGAATTAAAAAACTCTCAAATATAAATTCCATCTGAGATGAGGCGCCCACAGTTTAATATCAAAACAACCAACAGACGAAAGTTACGGCGGCGTCAGTGGTAGCTCCAACAGAACTAGAATTGCTGATACAGTCAATTAAATCCACTTGTTCCCAATCTAAATCGTGCTTTCTTCGACAAAAAGCAGTGTTACAACCTTCTTTTTTATCTGAATCGAGATTAAATCGCGCCTTCACTCTCTCACTCAGTTCTGAAAACGCCACTTCCAAATTGAAGAGAGAGAGAGATAGAGAGAGACCAGGGGATTGGGAAGAAGAAGAAGAAGGGATGGCATTCATTTGCTAGGGTTGAGAGGAAGAGAGCGACGGATTGGAAATGGGATTGAGTATTGAGAGGGAGAGAGGGACTGAATGGGAGGGAGAAAGAGGTAAAAAGGTGATTGTGACCCGGACGACGACGTCGGAGGGGATGAGGAGGATGAAGAGAGAGTGACATATTTGAGAGGAATAAAGAGAGGCAGATCGGGGAAGGAGGAGGAAGAAGAAGGGACAATGTGAAGGAAGAAATGGTCTGCTAGGGTTTGTGAGGAATAAATGATGTCATTTTTAGTTTGGGTTTAAAAATCCACACTAGCATGACGATAGATGATGTGGATGGCCACTTATTTTCCACACTGGCATTTAAAAATCTACATCACATGCATGAAAGACACTTGCTTTGGGTTGGTGTTAAACGGTCACGTTTTCAAAATTTAAGGGGTAACAATAGCGATTTTTGCAAATTCGAGGGGATTTGTAAGTATTTTTAAAGTTCAGGGGATAAATTGCATGATCGATATAAGTTCAGGGGTTCACATGTATTAGGCCCTAAAAAAATTATTAGTGTGACAACTTTTAATGTAAATTTTTTTTGTTGCTAATTTCAATGCTATATTGTTTTTCAACGTCGACATTCCTTCTTTACCAATGAAATAATTTCGAGGCTAACTTGCTTTTTTAATTGAATTGTTACTCCATATGAATTGTACCCTAAAATGACAATATAGTAAATTATTCGACTAGACTCGTTATTGAAGGAGAAAAGGATATATAAATCTCATAACGACTTATTAGTGGAATTTTAATTATGAGGAACCAATTTACTTAAAGAGTTTGATTTGATAGCGAGACCCAGAATCTAGTTTTTATCCACATTCCTTAACATGCACTTTCAAGTGAAAACCCCACTGAACTTAAAACTTATATAAATTTTCTTTTTCTTTATGCTTAATTAATTTAATTTAATTAGTTAATACTAATGATAGTAGAATTTGAAATTAAATCGTTTGACCATAAACTGCTATAATACCATATTACGAACTAATTTACTTAAAATTTTAAACTAACAAGTGAAACCCATAATCTGATTTTTATCCACATTCCTGAAATTAACAGACATAGCAGATACCCACGTCCGAACCACTTCTAATTCCATCAACAATTTATGATATAAACAAATCCAATAAGTAGAAGAATCAAGTTTGAACACTCTTCAATATTTTTGGCAAGGCATATTTACGATGTGACAGCTCAACATTATTTGTGGCTAATTATAAAGTTTTGTTCAGTAGCAATCACTGCCCTAGAATTTTGTGTCATTCGCAAGTTATGATTAAGCCTTCTCAAATTGGTTAATGACTGTGCTGTGACTTTAACATTTTCCATATTATGGCAGTCGCTGCCAGTACTAGCACAATCACCTCTTATCACTGCTGATAATGCTTATTGATACTAAATCATATCTAATTGTACTGCTGTTAGTGATGTTTTTTTTTTTTGCTGATCTTACTGCTTCCCTTTCCTTCCTCTCTTTTGGACATTTTACCACTACATGAACAAGTTGAAAAAGATAACAAAATTGCCCCTATAATCTGCTTCTAAATTTCTAGTAATTAATTATGTCGTTATGCATCCTTTTGAGTTTTGAGGACATGAACACAAATAATTGCGACCATCAGGGTGGTTGTCCAAGTGATGAATCTCTGCCCTGTTTCATGAGATTGCGGATTTAGCCACTACAAATGTAAATGATCGTCAACTCATTAGGAGTGCTACTTAGAATATTGTTTAACTATTTTAAACCCACCCACATGTCTCACACAGTGATTGTTTGTTTAGAGTATATTTATTTAACATACCATTATTTATCCTATAAAAATGTATAAATGTCATTTTTTTATATTTTTTATCGTACAATCTATTCAAGCAATACAATTTTGTTCAATCCAATTTGACTTTTCAATAGATCAATTTTCCAAATCAGACTTAAGAGAATGAACTTACTATCTTCTTTTATTTTTCTTTTTTTTTTAAAAAAGAAAATATATATAATTGTGAGCTTTCATGACATTTGACAAAATTAATTGGAAATATTCCAATGGTCTAATAATTCGTTGGCATAGACTTAGCTGGACTAGCATTCAGAATTAGGGGGGAAAAAAAGAAGAAAATTTGAATGGTTGCTTTGGATTGAAGCAAGCAAAACTCTTGAAATCAATCTGGTGAAAATTTTGATTAGATCAATTTCCTCTTTGATGGACACCTGGTTGGAACTCTTGGAATCAATGTTGTGTACAAAACATAGGGTTGATTAACATTGCCTTAAAAAACTAATTTTCCTGATCGATCAAGTACTGCCCGTATTTTCTTTTTGTATGAAAAGAATAAATCGATGATTTTATCAGAAGTAATTTAGAAGCAACAAATGTAATTGAAGATAGCACAGATTTGGTGGTCTTTTGATAAATATTTCTTAAAGAAGTTGAAATATAGGACATGTAGGTTAAGATAGCAAATTTTTTAATTAATTATAATCAAATAAATTGTAATCTTTACCACATTCGAAAATGCAACTCTAATATATATACCTATCAAGCACACATATGGAAAGATCCTATTAGAAAGCAAATAAGTGAATAGTCAGAATTTATTCTTCTTGATATAGCTAGATGTGATTTTGCTTTTGGTGTAAAGCCTATGACAGCAACTAGAGCTTTAGTGGTTTTTGCACTATACACTTTGTTGAGGACAGGGTTTCGGTGTAATTAACTAAAGAGATAATGTTTGTCTCTCTACAAAACAATTAACAATAAATATAATTGTAATTTATTAGTATTAGAATCGATTATAATTTAAAAATTGATTTTAAAAAATTAACTGATTAATTAAAATTATTTAACTCACTTTTTTTTTCAGCACAATGATTGTAAAGTACTTGACATTTGTAATTTTTATTTTCAAAAAATACTAATACCCAATTGCTAATTACAAACACCAATATAAAATACTTGACATAGAAATGAACGATTTTAATTAGACTAAGTTAATTTACATCTCGCCAATTTCCTTAAACATACAAAGAAAATTCAAGTCACATATGAATAATAATATAATATCGAAATGTTACCACTTTGTTAATAATGTATCCATCAACCACTCTACTTTTTACCATCTCTTTTTTCAAACTCAATAGTCCATAATCAAGACATCAAGTTGTAACAAATTAAATTTGCTCAAAGGCATATTAACATTTTCAATAAGAGAAGAAAAAATAACTTCGACAAGAGAAATTAAATAATCAAAGTGATTTCATGACTTAAGACAAAAAAAATCGCCCAGTAGTATCAAAGCTCGTAGAAGAGTGGAGATGAAGAGGTAACAACAGTGGAAGTGCAACTAGAAAGGATAGAGACAACAATGGAGATCGCAACAGTATTAGAAAGATGAAGTAATATCTTTGATTAAATTTTTAAAAATCCATTTTTACAAAAAACAAAATGTTGAAAAGGGAAATATTACTGTAGCAAAAGGTGATCGATGTTGGAGTTGTGCACCTGTCTAGTTCTCTAAGTTATGTTGATGTCACCCTTGTATTTTGCTTCATTTTTTTTATAGGTTATTTTCTTCATATTTTTCTTCATCTTGGTGGAATATTTATAATGTCGAAAAGTTTTTACTCCTTACAAAATGGATAGTGCGTTTATTTGCATGCTATCAAAGGCAAGTCCGTTGACGCCTTTTTGTGCCTTAACTCACTTGTGATTTAGAAGATTTTTGCGATTCCTGTGAACAAACTCACACCGCTACGAGTAGACTAATATCTATTGTGTCTTGGCTCGACTTTATTCTAGTAGCCTTTGAGGGGACCTGTCCAAAATAGACTTGCAAATCTAAATCAGCTGTTTATGAGTTCATTCATTGGGGACTGAGTTTTAGTATGTCCAAAATGGACTTGTGAGTTGAGCTTTTCAAAGAGTTGACTCATCAAACCTGTTATGAGTATAATGATAAATTTATGAGTAAATAAATAAAAATAATCCCAACTTTGACATTGTTTTATTAAATTTAGTTTGTATTTCAGGAAATATCGAAAAAATCATGGCCTTTGACAAATTGTATCAGATTTATTTGATGTCAGTGTTTCGTTTGTTTTTGTCATTAATTATCAAATTGATATGTTCATGTGTGCAAGAGATGACTTGTCAACCGAAATTATGCCACGTGGCACTCACACGTTGACACGCCATGTCATGATCTTGTACACATGTACATGTCAGGTCGACAATTAATAATAATACATATTTATTTGTGTATTTATTTTAAACGAAAAATTTGGCAATGGTATATTAGTTTTCATAATTTAAGTCTTATTACACACATAATTGATAGGCAATGAAATTTTTAATTATATGTTACAATAATAGCTGGGTTTTTCAGTTGGCTAGAAAATCTTTGGTGAATGCATAATCAAAAATATATATGTAATAAAGTCTTACCAGTTGGTTGAAAGACTTGTTTTGCAATAATTATAGATTTTCTCTAAGTAGCTGGAAAAATTTATATATAAAAAATAATAAATATAAAAATATATTAAGTCTTACCAGTTAGTTGAAAAGTTTGTTTAAATAATTATTAGATTTTACCGATTGGTTGAAAAATCCAAAAAATACGAAATAATTACTTTAATCATTCCAATTGGTTGGTTTGATTACAATAACAAAGTTCGATTTTTCCAGTTGGTTGGTTAAATCAAATATAATAAAAATAATAATAAAATATAAAAGAAAAACATCCTCGTTTTTGTCTCTCTCATTAAACTAGATATTTTACAAGGAGAATTAAATCATGAAGAGTAAAATTATACAAGTTATCAAAAAATGGTTTTCCCATATATTGCAACAGATCTTAACATGATTTAAACTCTTCTGAGTAATTTATTTGTTTCTTCTCCTTTACCATTGGATCGAACTATGTGGGCTTTGATCTCGTGTACAAACGCGGGTATGTAAGCACTGGGGATATCACCCTGAATTCAAGTCCATTTTCCAAAAACCCCCCTAATGCCCATTAATAAACTCAATTCAATAAAAATTCCAATCAAATAACACATAATTAGAGGTGTCGTTCTTTAAACGGGCATCGTAGGGGAGAAATTAGTTTCTTCCCTATGCGTAACGTACTCTCGAACCCTCTCTGAACGAAGACCAGAATTTTATAAGGTGGTTAATTGCACCAAAAAAAGATTGGTGGTGACTCATATTTTCAAAACCTATTCTTATTCGATCGTCGATCATCGTGTCGGCGTCGGGTGTCGACAACCTCTAGATAATAATAAAACATAAATATAATATCAAGTTATAAAATAAATTCTTATAAGTAAAATTTGTTAAAACCAATATGTAATCAGATACAGACCATAAGCCACTACTTGGTGTGAAGCATCTAACATAGCTGATAACTGGCCCGAACAATAGGGCACTCACTGTAGACAAGGGTACCTCACTGAGCATGGAAGACCATATGCTTGATATTAACATAACGTGGAAAATATTAAAGGGAAGGGGGTGAGAAAACTCAGTAAGGGACAACACTTAAGATTGACTCGTACGTGCCTCACATAAACTGTTTTGAAAACCATTTCGAAAACTACCACATACAAATATACTCTTGTACATACATATACACTCTAATACTTATAATAGCATTTCTGAAGAATCATTTTGAAATCTTCGCAAACAAGGCAAACTACAAACAATCACCTAAGTTAAACATGCAATTGAATAAATCATATAGGATACTTAAATTCTCAAACATTTTTGAATATAATACATTCTTTGAAAATAATTACCTAGAATATAGGGTTGAAAAACTAAATTTAGTACTTACTTTCGAAAACTTTACTAAAAATAATAGTATAACTGATGGAACTAGGATTTGATAGAAGGAGTCACTCGGACTCGATAATAGACACTTAGGTATGGATAGGCCACTTTGGTGCCTAATTAGCCACTTAGGCAAAATATGGCCCTCTGAGCCGATAATAGCCACTTAGACATCTGATATACCATTTGCAATATCCGTACTTTCCAATTATGATCCCTATAGTTTTCAAATATGACATAGAGGACTTTTGAGAATACCAGTGGATAGTATATGATGTTTATGATGAAATCATGTTAGGCTGGATGTTGTTAAGTGTTGAAAATGATTCGGGATGAATTCGGTAACAAGAGAAGTCAAGAAGGGAGAAACAAGGCATCTAACGTACGTAAGGATGGCATAACGTACGTAAGCTTTAGGGTAACGTACATAAGCCACTGTTTTTGCAAAATACGTGTTTTCAACGATTGACGTACGTGTACTGGGTTTCCATGATAATTCACGTACATGAGATGAACAGTGACGTACGTGAGGTCGAGTCTAGTGCGTCTAGAATTGATTTTGAGCCCCGATAACGTACGTGAGATGTTCATACACGTACGTAAGGGTACCCTAACGTACGTGAGACATAGATTGATGTACGTGAGATGTCCATACATGTACGTAAAGGTACCCTAACGTACGTGAGACATAGATTGATGTACTTGAGGTGTGTTTCAGACGCCTTTAAAGCGTTCAACAAACCCGACTTTCTCATTTACAACTCTTTTCAATCACTCAAAACTCTCTCAAATCATCTGGGATTTCAAAGCTTGGTTCGTCCATCATCCATAACCATTTTAAGAGGTAAGATTACATCTCTTTCATGCATTAATCCATCAAATCCATTTTGGTCCAAATGGGTTTAGGGCTCGAATTTTTGAGTGATTCTGAGTTAATGGATGCTAAGGGTTGTTAGATTAGAGTTCATTGAGGTTAAAAGAATATGTTTCAAGCCTTGAATCTACAAATTTGATGAGTTATTCTGTTGGCTAGGGTTATGTTCGGTTTTGATGATTTTTGGAGCGATTTGGAGTTTGTTTGATGGAATTGATGATTGATTAATGTTTATGAAGGTATTTAGGGGCAATGTGGACAGAATGAAATATCGGGTATTGATTGAATTGAAAGTTCTGTATTTTGAGAATGAAACTTTATGTTTCGATAGTTTTGTAATTTTTGGAAAGTTGAAGCTAGATTTGTAATTTCAAAAACTTGAGCTCTAGAAATGTAATTTTAGAAAAGTTAAGGTATAGATTTGTAAATTCCAGAATTTTGGGGATTAACTTATAATTTTACAAGTTAAGGATTAAAGAGTAATTTCTGAGAGTTCGGGGTCGAATTTGGGGATTCTGACTTATGAATGAAGAGTCAGTAATATCAATGCACCTCGGGAATAGTTTCATGAATTGTCGAGTCTCGTTGACTAAAACGTAATTTTACATAGGTGGGGACCAAACTATAATTTTAAGTAGATTTTGGATTTTGACTCAAAAGTGATAGATTCACTTTCGGATTATAT
>CAODLS012487796.1:0-14749 GCA_948243855.1 Flueggea neowawraea | reverse complement strand
CATTCACCAATCCCCCCCCCCCCACCCCACCCCCCCCCCCCCCCCCCCCCACAATTCATTTAATTGTATTATTTTCTAGCTTTTTGTCCATGTTGCCAATTGTCTTTATAACAATTTCATCATCTTTTCCAGTAGCTATATCACCTCCAACCAATTCAGTAATGGAATGATAATGAAAAAAAGGCGCATTCCACATACCTTTTTTCCTCATTATGACTCTGCAATCAATACAAAAACTTCATTAATAACTCATAGTACAATGAAAACAATTATAGACAGCTTGAACAAGAGATCTTACCAAACACTATTCGTTCTATAAGATTTTCTCACACGAAATCATCTTTTTCTCATCATCCCAACAAAATCTAGACTTAATTAACATCTCAAGTATAACATGATGCTTTCTTTTCATTAGCTTTCACCTACAATTAATCTGTGGACTGGCTTTCAAGCCAGAATTAGGCAACTTTTGCATCATAAGTTATTCAACTCGAATTAAATAACCTTCTTTCCATCCCTTTTCAGTCTTATATGTTGGATAAGTGGAAATCTCTTGTAAGGTCTCAATAAGAATTTTGTCTTCTTTTACATTCCAATTTCTTTTATTTTTACCCTTTCCTCTAATATTTTGGCTATTTTATGCACTATTGCAATTTTTTGTACTTTTTTTTTAATGAAAGAGGATTGTACCTCCTTAGATATTATTGATAGCCCTAACTTTTGGCAGAGGAATACCGTGGTTGCAAAAATTAAGTTTATCAAAATACAATAACCAAAGCAGCTGGCTTGAAAAATGAAAAAAAAAATCATAAACACCAAAGGATTGAGAGAGACAATTCTTTGCGATCCAATTGACACAAAAGTTCATGTTCCTAGAAATATGTTATAGTATGGAATTCATAGCCATCAAAAGCTACCTGATACGAATTAGAAGAGCTTGATGTTGGCCAGACCACTGATTGACAGTATTACAAATATCCATAGCTATTTTAGAATCAGAATAGATGTTAACTCCACGCCAATGATTATCATAAATCAAAAAAGCTCATTCAAAATGGCATGTAACTCAGACATTAAAGGGGACATAAGACTTAGATTAATAGTTCTTGCCCAAAACGGAGAAAGGTTATATTGACGAGAATGAGCAAAATCAAGCACATCCCCCTGAATATATTTAGCATGGAGAATTCTTGTCCATAAGACACAAGGACTACAACAGAGGCGCCAAACCAACTTAATCAAGAAAGCCTTATTAACTAAATGAGTTGGTTTAATTCTCAAACCCCCTTCCCTATCCGGTCAACATACCATAGGCCAACTCACTGAAAATGATAGGTCCTAATAGGAATGACACTCCAAGAGGGAGGTGAATTGGAGTTTTAAAAAGTTTAAAAACTTTGTTGAAAATCTTTTGCAAATTAAATAAACAACAAAAGATCCAATCCACGCACAAAGTAAATCAAATGCAAAGCAAAGTAAGTGAGTTAAGAAGAGAGAAAATAAAGCCTGAATTTATAGATGTTCGGTCATCCTTGACCTTTGTCTACTCTTCTAGACCCCCTAGAGAATTTCAATCCACTATCTCCTCACTTGTGGGTCAGGGAAACCGTTTACACTACTTGTTTTTACGAGCTCAACAAGAAAACGTTACACCTTGTTTTAAGGATAAAACGAGCAAACCAAACCTCTAGTTTTTGCTGGCTCAACTAGGAAACCAAAAAACTAGTTTTTGCTGCCTCAACTAACAAATCGAAACTCTAATTTTCTGAGGCTTACTAGCAACCACTCTTATTTTTCTAAGGCACAATAAGGAAACCTATATACCCCAAGCAAAAAACCTTGCTTGGTACAAAATCAACCCAAGAATATTACAGATTTAACCATACACCAACCCATAAATGTGATAGCAAGTAAGTTGCTCAAATGGGTTAGAAAGATAGAAATAAGAGAGAAAATGAATAGCAAGTTTAGCGAAGGTATCTCTTACTTTTCTTCTCATCTGGAAAGTCTATATATAGCTACTAACAAGAATATAGCCGTCAAAGTAGCCATTGTAAGATAATATAAATTATGTCCTTTAATGATGTCAGCCCATGCTACGTTTGTACCATAGGTACTACAAGCGTAGTCCATGATTCTATCAGATTAGTAAGTGTGGTAATCTTCCTTCTACATGCAATGTACTATGTCCAATGGCTACTGGTTGAATTAATTTGATACCAGGTAGTTACTCCGGGCATTGATCCTCTTCTGTTTGCATAGATTCTCGGTTCTGTGCGCTTTGCACAATCCTTTTACTTGCGTTGATGTTTTTCCAAGATCACACATTTGATTCTTCATGTAATTGTCTCAGAGAATATTCAAATTCAAATTCCCCAGGAGCGTCTCAAATTTGTCAGTATTTTGGAGCCCTGTCTACGCGCTTAATATAGCTTACTACGTGTATAGTATGATCTCTTCAAAGATGTCACCTTTACTCTTTTACGCGCACTAATCAATGGTAATACTCGACTTTGCCTTGTCTCACAAGACCTCTTCAGTTTGCATCAAGAACTCACCTACGCGCTGAAAAACTTGGTCCCAAAGGGTAATGGCACTCCAAGAGATGGGTGAATTGGAAATTTAAAGAGTTTGAAAACTTTGTTGAAAATCTTTTGCAATTAAAATAAATAACAAAGTTAAATGTGAAAGCTAAACAAAACCAATTCACAAACAATAATAAAAATCAAATCAAATGCAATGCAAAGTAAAGAGAGTAGGGATAGAGAAATCAAAGCCCAATATTTATAGTGGTTCGAACAACCATGCATACGTCCACTACCTAAGTCTCACTTAGAATTTTCACTATCACCTCACTTGCAGGTGGAGGAAAATCATTACACCACTTGTTTTTGTAGGATCAACAAGCAAACCTATAATATCCCGCCCATTTCGGTTAAGGTTCTAGTAGCTCTTCGACCTAGCCGATGTGTTCCCTTAAATTAATTTGGATTATAATTTAATTCGAGAATGTTCGAGATGATGGTTAGGATTTTGAGTGATTTGATGATTGATTATGTTTTTGAGTGAGTTAGGAGGACCTTTGATCGTGGTGGTGTTCGATTGGATCGAATGGAAGAAGCGGAGGAAATTAATTTAGGAGGTTTCAGTCTCCACCAATCGACTCATGAATTAGGTAGTTGACTACCATGGTAGTCGACCCACCATTTGGATATTCGACTGGTGAAGAGCGCATTCTTGGGTAGTCGACTCATGGATTTGGGTAGTCGACCCACGGGTCGCAGATCTATATAAACCCCAACCCAAACCACTTCGGCCTTCATTCCTCTTCACTCCAAACTCTCTCAACCTTGTCCAAATCACTTCCCCACTGTTTTCCCATCACTCCTAGACATCTTGTGAGGTAAGATTGACTTTCCATTCCTCTTATTTACTCATTTTGTTCTTGAATCAAGCATTTTTCATGTTTTGGGCCGAATCCTCTAGGGTTCAAATTTTCTTGTGATTCTGAGTTAATGGATGCTTAGGGTTGTTAGATTAGATTGTACTGAGGTTATAGGAACATGATTTGAGCTTTGAATCAAGATATTTGATAATTTTTTGAGGGAGCTAAAGTTTAATAAGGGTTTCTTCAAATTTGAGCAAATATGTTGTTATTTTGATGAAATTGAGGTTGGATTCATGTTCAGGAGGTTGATTATAGTCAATGTAGGTGTTTGGTTAGGTCGGGTATCGATCGGAACGTGATTTCTGTATTTCTTAGAAAATAATTTTGTGTTTAGCAAGTTTTGTAGTATAGATTTGTAATTTTAGAAAAGTTGGGTACTGAACTGTTATTTTACGAGTTAAGGACTAATTCACAATTTCTGAGAGTTCGGGGACTCTTTTGAGGATTCTGACTATTTGAAATAACTAATTAGCTATCCTAGAATAGTTGAAGGACTATTTTGTAATTTATCAAGTTTTGAGGACTAGAACGTAATTTTACATTGATCGGAGACCAAACTATAATTTTACGTAGATTTAGGATTTTTGATCCAGAGTGATAGATTATCATTCGTATATGGATATTTAGTGACTTGAGAGTCCACATTTGCATTTGCATAGCATACATTTGGTATTGCCACAATACCACATTTTAATATATTTTGTTGTACCTGTTCAGCTTCTTGTTCTTGCTAGCGAGACAAGTCACTGTCGAGTGGGGCTTGACTGGTGATTGCACTTGGATTTTCAAGTGAGTGAATAGTAGCTTCAAACACATTGATTGTGTCTCGAAACTGTATATATTTTTATTGTGTATGACACATATTTGAAATTTGACTAATCTGAGGATTGGCTAATAATAAACTGGTTATATGTTTAATTAGGATTACGTTTTGAACTGATATATATGCATTCTATATATCTCCTTTGATTTTGATGTTGTTATGCATGCCTTTGATTTCATACTATGTATTAGTATGCTTTGATTTTGATGTGAGACTCCTCTGTTACGGGGATAAAACGTGACCTTTGGTATACCAATGCTTTGAGAAAGCCCAACTACCAGGGTTGCCGGTAGCCATGTGTTCTGATCCAACACATGATTTGTTATGGATTGTGGCGGAGTCCACATCACCTTTGTACTAGTGTTGGATGCACACCTTTGCTTTAGTCACATGTTTTTTATGTGAGTTTTGACTCAGAAACTATAATTTGAATCTAAAAAAGAATTTTAAAGCCTACGTGCCTGTTGGATGCTTTGGTTACGAACCTTTGCGAAATGAAATATTTGAAAAAAAAAACTATTACTTTTAATGTGTGTGTGTGTGTGTATGCTTGTGTTATTTTCGAACTGTTTTTAAAATAGTCTTTGTGAGGCACGTATGAGGCTATATGGAGTGTTATTCCTCACTAGGCCCTGATCCCCTTTGTTTCTCTGTCTACTATGATTTTCTTATCACAGGAACACAAACTTTTGGCTTCGGCAACCGTTCCGCATCTTGACTTCAGTGAGTCATCTATTGGTTAGTGATGCCCTTTTGCCCGAGCTCTCCTTTTGATTTTGTCACGACCGCACTGGGATGTTGTAGGGTTACGGGTTTGCCATTTGTATTTGATATTTTATATACTCAAGATATACTTTTGGATTTATTGATTATTCGATTTATGGTATTTATCTTACTACTTATGTTTTAAACAATAAATATTTTGTTAAACATTTTTAAATAATAATTAAACGTTTAGGGTAGTATGTTCTAATCTTTGAGGCTTGTGCGAGGCGGGTTTGGCTCACATAGACGGTTCACCTTGTACGCCGATCATAGTCCGAAAATGGGTCGTGAAAAAATCGTTACACTTAGTTTTTGCGGACTCAACTAGAAAATTGTTACACCTTGTTTTAAGGACACAACAAGAAAAACAAACCTCTAGTTTTTGCGGACTTAACTGGGAAACCGGACCACTAGTTTTTGCAGGCTAAACTAGCGAACTGAACCATTAGTTTTTTATGGGCTGAACTAGCAAACCGAACTACTTGTTTTTGTGAGATTAACAAGCAAACCGTAACTCAAGTTTTCCAAGGATCACTAGCAGCCACTCTTATTTTTCTAAGTCTTAACAAGAAAACATATCTACCCTCAATCAAATACTTTGATTGTTACAAAATCAACCCAACCTAATAAATGATTATAAAGTTTAGCAAATGTCTCTCATATCTTCTTTCTGTTATGAGATGTCTATTTATAGTCACTCTTATAAATATAGTCGTTGGAAGCCTCGAAGTAGCCATTGTGAGAGAATGAAGAATTCCAAATTAATTGACGTCACCTTCTACTATGCACATTATACACCATAAATGTGCATTACACCTTGTTCCAACTGAGTTATGTGTGACTTAATAGTACCTCTACGCACTTTGCATGAACCTCAGTAACTACTGTCTTGAAAGGATTGGAATCTACGTGCCTTACTCATCTTCTAAGTGTGTATTGACTTGATCTACGTGCGTTGTATTGTATACTGCGCGCCTTGATCTCGACTTCCAGAATATGAAAGTTTTGCCCAGTAGTCTTATATGCATGTTGATACATCATCTATGTGCGTAGATGTCTTTATTACACCGTTGAGTCTTCACGTGAATTGTATCAAAGAATATTCAAATTCAAATCCCGAAGAGTGTTTCAGATTTGTCAAGGTTGTCCACCTAACATCGTCTTTAACGTGCGTAGCATGCCTCATCAAAGATTGCATCTTTAATTAATCTTCATGGCTCATTCACCTTCTACACGCCTTGGTCATTCAAGAAAACTTCTCATAGATCCAGACCACGTCTACATGCGTAGTATAGGCTTTTGCATGAATAGAACATGACCTAATGCTCACTTCATTCTGGAAAGAATGATCTACATGCCTTGTATCCTCTGTAATGCACCTTCATGCCATTTTTCACATGATCAAAGTGGCTTGAACAGGCATAACGTGCTTTATATCCATATTTCAAAAAGTCTGCAACTTAGCACATTTTTCATGGATGTTTTCCAATCACCACCATCAAAACTGAACTCAAAAGTCTCCCCATTTTTTATGATGACAAAACATACATAAATTTGAACATCTATTCATCAATAGCAAACAATATGATCAATGATTTCACTCATTGTCACTTGGTTAGTTCCATATAATAATAATCACAACGTTCAAGGCAAGAATAATAATAATAAAGCAAATTCAAGGACACTTCTCTCCCCTTTTGTATCATAAAAAAGGACATGAAAATCAATATTTCCCCCCAATCAATGAAAGGAATCAATAAGCACAAATATAGCTCCTCTTACGCAAATGCATTTATCAAAGAAACGATTTTGAAATTAAAACTCCCCCTTTTTGTTTCAAAATATGCACAACAATAAAAATGCATCTCCCCCTTTGAAAAACACAAAATCAGTATATGCAATCAGTTCAAATATGCATAAAATCAATAAATAAACAAATTGCATAAATGAAAAGAAAATCAAAACAAAGTGGTGTTCAAGGAAAGGGTACCATATTTGCATTCCTATGTTTTTCAAAGATGGATGTTAAACACAAGTTTCCTTTTTCTTTATTGGCATCATCATCACTTGAGCTTGAGATATAATCAAGAACTCTTCTTTTTCTCCTTTTGCTATGCTTCTTCAAATATGGTCAGTCCGGTTTAACATGACCCAGTTCATAACACTCATAGCAAATGAGTTTGCTCTTTTTCTTGTTTTCCTCCTTTGCCCCTTTTTCTTTGTGAATGAATTTTTGAAATTTCTTTGTGAGGTACTTCACATCATCAAGATCAGTCTCTTCATCATTATCATTCTCACTTGAGTTTTCAATGTATTTTGATGCCTTGAGTGTAATGCCCAAATCCTCCTCCTCCTCTTTCTTCTTCTTCTTCTTCTTCTTCCATACTCTTTTCATGGGTGCGTAAGGAACTAATTAACTCCTCCAAAGGTAAAGAATTGAGGTCTTTGGCTTCTAGGATTGCATCCTTCTATGAAGCTCATGATTTAGGCAAAACCCTTAGAATCTTCCTCACAATCTCAGAATTTGTATACGATTTTCCAAGTGATTTGAGTCCATTGAGGATATCATTCAAGCGATCAAACAATTCTTGAATGTATTTTTCTTCCTCCATCTTGAACAACTCATATTTATGTACAAGAAAAGAAACCTTGTTTTCTCTAACTTGGTTTGTTCCTTCATAAATAACCTCCAAAGTTTGTCAAATTTCTTGAGCAGTAGAACATTATGAGAATCTTGTTGAACTGAGATTTGCTCAAGGAATAATAGCGAACGTGCATAGCTTTGTGGTTGTAAGAGATGCACCTTTTGTCATTGTCATTCCATTCATCTTTAGCCTTTTCCACCATTCTTCCATCTACAAGCTTTGTTGACACAAATGAACCTTCCTCAACAACATCCCATATATCCACGTTTTCTGATTGTAGGAACAACCTCATCCTTGTTTTCCAATAGGTATAATCACTGTCATAAAAGAAATGAGCACGATTAATAGCTAAACATTCATATCTATGAATGCTATCTAAAAATATTATTTTTGGAATCTTTAACTCTTTGGATATTAAGCCAAAAATTTATCAAGAGCACAAACTCTGATACCAACAGAAAATATTTGGTCCCAATAGAAATGACAATCCAAGAGGGGGGGTAAATTAAATTTTTTAGCAAGTTAAAAACTTTGCGTTCCTTTCATGGATGTTTTGCATTTATCATCATCAAAATCGAACTTAACATTAACTAGTATATTTTGCAAATTTGCTCCATATAAACACCGACATATCTTAATTCAACCTTGTAAAAAAACATATCTTTTCACAAACCATGATCATATCACATGGATTTCGTTATTAAGATTATCAATTAGTATACAATTGATTATAGTGAATTGTTAAAAAATACTTAAATTAAACATTAACTGATCTTTTAAAACATGTCACATGACATATGTAGAAATAGTTGAATTGGCACGTGACAAGTTTAGAGAAATTGTAAGACCATTGTCCTGATTCACCTAATTTTAAAGAGATATGTTCAACTTTTATATATTGTATATATATTATCTATTTCAATTCACCTATTTTTTTTCTAAAATTAATGTATTGTTTCAATACAAGAGAAATAGAGAAAATCACGATGTCAATTCTGGAAAATTCTGACTTAGACTTGGTGCATGTTCCCACACATGCACCAAGCCAATTAATAATTGACATTTGTATAAGTGAGTCAGATCATGTGTGGGAACATGTATCAAGTCTAAGCAAAAATTTTTCGTCATACGCACAGATAGAAGTACAAAACTAAGTTTTCTCTATATTAAATGAAGACTCCATTGTAAAATATGAATGTAATTGTTTTATGACAAAAACAATGACAAAAGAAAAATCAAACACCACCATGAATAACATGACCATTGTCAGGTTCTTCCCCATCTTTAATGTCTTCATCATCCCAAACCTTTTTATCCTCATCACTCCCATAAGCCTTACTACAAACCAAGTAATACAAAAAATTTAACACACTCAAACTTGCAAGAACCCAATAGTAATAGTCATAGTGACCTCTATTAAGATTATTTGATACCCAACTCACTCCATTTTTCCCTCTAGTGGCATGGCTCAAAATTCCCACTATAAGACTCCCCACCAAGTTCCCTACTGCCATGCCAAGTGACAACAATGCCACAGCAATGCTTGACATTGTTTTAGGAAACTGAGAGTAATAAAACTCTAACTGACCAATTGCATTGAATGCCTCTGCTACTCCTGTTAAGCAATGCTGTGGTATCAGCCATGAAGCTGACATGTTCAAAACAGCTTTAGGATGGTCTGCAAATCCTGAACTTATCGCTGTTTTTCGCCTTTCGTGCTCAACTACTCCTGCCAGTGCTGTTGCCAGACATGACAGAACCAGTCCTGTCCCCATTCTTTGCTTGTGTGTTAGTCCTCTTGGCCTTTTTGTGAACTTGGCTATAAAGGGTACTAAGATTCTGTCATAGATTGCAACCCAGATTGTGAGAGATAGAATTGTGAAGACTCCATAAGATGCTGCCGGGATTTTTGCCTTTCCTATGAAGTGTCTGTCCATTGTTTCTGCTTGGATTACTGCGAATGCATGTTGGCTTAGTGTGACTGCAACCATTATGCCTGTAGACCAAATTGGCAGGACTCTGATCATTGCTTTTAGCTCTTCAACTTGTTTTACTGTGCAAAGATTCCATGGATCTTTAGCCTTGCCATTGCTGTCTAAATCTTTGTCAGGATTTTCTATGAAGCATGCTTTGTTTAGATACCTGAGGAGTAACCAAGAAGATGCATATAAAATTCTTTCCAGGTTCGGTCATTCCAATGCATTGTTATGATAAAAAAAGAAACAGAATGTACTTCAATAATATGCTAAATGAAATCAAAATTGTCAATTTACCTGAGATTTTCGGTTGGCAGGACGAGCTTTGAACCCTTCTGATGGTACCAGGCATCAGAATCTGATGGTGGCAAAGTAAGGTGTCTGTTTCTCCTAGCTGCAGAAACTACTTGCGCAAAGCCGGTAAGCATGCTCTTATTTGCTTTCATTTTAATGTAGAGGTAAGAACCAACTATAAACAGAATAAGCGAGCATAACATAAACCCTACTGGAACTCCGAACCCCACAATCCAGCCCGCTGCGTTTTGGATGGAAACTATGAGTATTACTGAGAACATTATGGAAATTCCAACAGAAGCATAGTACCAATTAAAGAAACTTTGCAAGACCCTCTCGTTTTTCGGGTTATCAGGATTGTTTAATTGATCTGCACCAAAGGCTAATGAGCAAGGCCTGACGCCACCAGCTCCAATGGACATTAGAAGAAATGAGAAACTCAAAAACAAAAGCTGCCCTCCATTTGCTGACACACAATTTTGCAAGTTATCGGTATCCGCGCAATGTGGAGGCCTCGCACCTGGAATGATGGCTGTTAGCCACAACACACTCATCCCCTACACAGAAGAACAATACCGAAAAATAAATGTTGATGATCGAGAATATTATAAAAGATTTCTTGATGGTATTAAACGAGAAAAATTTGCTTACAATGAGGCTGACAAGAGTTCCGAGAGCAATAACCCGAAACCGACCCAGATAAGAATCAGAAAAGAAGGCTCCTAAGATTGGAGTGAAATGAGATGTGGCTTGCCACAGAAATATCATAATAGCTCCAGTGGAATTACTTAAGTGATATTCATCCTTCAAGTACACAATCATATTTGCTTGAAGACCAAAGCCTGCAACCTTCTCAAATGTCTCATTCGCTGCATAGAACAAAAAAATTACAGAAATCATGACCGTTTAAGCCTGAAGTTCTAAAAATTTCTATAAAAAAAGTGCTTCAATTCTAAGTGTGTTCATCAGAAGTTACCTATGATGAAAGGCATGGTCCTAAGACCACCCTTTCTTCTTTTGTTCTGCTGAATTTTTTGCTTTTCAGCATTAACAGTCTCCATGGTTCCAGATTGTGAATCGATCTGTTACAGAGATGTATATATGCAAACTGAAGAACAAGTACAAGAAAATGGGAAAAACATATTCATGGCAGGAATGCAGCTTCCATTTCTTTGGACTCTTGCGATGAGGTCGAGAAATTCTAATTATTCAGATGCTGTATTTTTGTATCATATGGAACGGTCCGACTTTGATGCTTTCTTTAGAAAAAGTAATTCAGAGTCAACAAAAAAAAAAGTGTCTGTTCCTATGAGTTATGTCGATACAATCAGAGTCTGATGCTACAGCTTGAGGATTGAACAGAGTTTAATGTTCAATTTTCAATAAATTTAAAATCATTAAAAACCTTGTTTATCAAATCTAAAAATATGTAATTGTTTCAAAATAAAAAAGTTTTTTTTTTTAAAATTCTTTTGCAAACGAATTTTCCTGATGAACATTAATGTAGCAGTAAATTTGGTGATAACAAATTGCAGAATGCTGGAAAACAGAAACTAATTTGATCATGAATTGCTTTTCGACAAGAAGTTTCTCACAATTTATGGCAACATAAAAATTGTGATCTAAGCAAGTCTTCTTGCTCTGCCATAAATGAGTATAAAACAAATGACACTTGAAAGTTCCCAGAAAAAAAACACTACTGCTTAGGATGATTCCCTTATTTTGATCATCCAAAGTTGGACAAACGAGAGGAAGCAAACAAAAAAGAGATTCATACATGTTTCATGAAGATATATCTAACTGTAAAATGACACTTTCTTGTTCTACACACTCATATGCTTTTCTCATTTCTATGCTATTAGACTATCACTAAAAACTTGTTTGGACTCAAAGAATAATCTCTGTAGACAAGAAACATTAAACTCTGCCTCACATTGCAAATCCATTTAACATTAAATACCAGGAAATCTGATCATAACTCAAAGAAATGATAATGTGTGCATACCAATTAAGCAACAGCAACAGAAACTCTCCTGTCTTGATTTTCGCAATGCCGGGAAATGATCGAGACATGGAATGAATTGCTGAAGTGAAGCAATTATGAACATTTCAGTAAGGTGAAATAGCCATGATATTATTAGATAAGTCGTCCATGGAGCGGTTATGGAGAAAAAGGTGTGATTGTGATAATGCTGTTGTAAGCACAAAACTTTTCAGAGAATTCCGTACGTTATATTGGTTCTCATGTGCTTATCATGAGTTTCTGCAGTTACTCTTTGAAAAACTGCTTTCTTTTTTTCAGATTATTGTTATTATCAAGGAAAAAAAAGAGAAAAACAGCTTTACCATGTTTGGCAGGTGAATAATGACCAACTTTTTCTACTGTAACTGCCATATTTTTAGGTTAGACGAAAGCATATCTCAGCTTTTTTATTATTGGAACTGCTGTACCTACTAACAAGATCATAGAAAACTCCATTCTCCCAAACAAGTGTGGTTAAAAAGCATTGAAAACAAACAATTCCATCTCTCCTGGTTGCTTCCTGAAACAATTCATGATAAGAAGGCAGATTTATTGAGTTGCTGTGACTCTCTCTGTCCAATGTTGATGCATATTTTTTTGGCAATAATGTTGATGCATTTTTATATCATAATAGAGATATTATAGACATACTTGGTACTTTTTCCCATTTAAATGTTAATAGTAGTGATGTTCTCAGTTGAATAGTGGACTTAAAAGTGGATAAGTTGGTTATAATTAAACCCCATTAATAACTTAATTACACGAAGTGGATTAGTGAATGTAATAACCGTATTTAATAAGATTTCATTTGGTTAAGCCACTTGGTATTCAGATGCCAGGCATCTGACTCGTTCGAATCCATGCCCACCAACACCCGTATAGGCAACAAAGCTCCTTACTAATTTTTGAAATTTCTCTGACTACTGAGCATTGAAACTTCTTCATACTCATGACTCGAATTCAAACCTTTGATTAAGGAAGGAGGAGCCTCTACCACTCCATCACAATCCTTCGTTAAGAAATGGGATTAATGAGTCTTAATTAATCACCATAAATAAAACTATATAGGGAAATAATTTTGAAATCATGACATATACAACACACACTAAAATTTGCTTTGTGCTGGTTTTAATATGGCAAAAAGCAATAAAAAGCTTTATAGTCATGTAGTGGGCAAATATTACTTTCAAAAATAAATTTCAAGCAAGTTTCTTATCAAAATACTCTTACACCAAGGTCAACAGCTTAGGAAAGTGGTGTTGTATCAGCATGGTAAGAAACTAAAATTTGTTGTTTCATAATCAATTGAGCAAAAAATATGGGATGAACTGTACTAATATTCATTATAATATTCATTATCAGATTAGCAAGTTAGTGGTTTAAAAAAATATTTTCATATTAATCTTGAACGTCTCATTTTCCATATCAGATGTAATTTTCTGTACAGTGCTGCAAATCAGCATTAATAGTCCATCCATTGCACCTGGTGACACAGCAAAACCAACACTTGTTTTGAGCTATATACATTTTCAAGAATAGGCCTCTAATTGAGATGATTATTTGAAATGTTCAAAAGAATATCAATTTAAGTATGTTCCTTGTTGAAATCCTAACAAAAACTTGTGTTATGAATTTACAGCAACCTCTCCTTCTAGCTCAGACCCCATGCCTGCAAAACAGCAGAGTGGTTTCAGTGTTCAAAGCTGAATTCCATCTAAAATTTCATTATCACTAAAGCAAAAATTTCCAGTTGATACCACCTATAGCCATCTATGCCGTCTTAAAAAGTTAACTCAAGTCATTTAATAATTAAATCTTAGTCATTATAAACTAAACCACATTTCTTCTCCCAAGCGATGTGGGATTTTATATTAATGCGTTCAGTTATGAAGTTTTTACCTGGATCCGGCCATCTGAAGTTCCAATTAGTATCCCTTCCTCGCTATCGTCAAGAGCCATGGAAATAATTCTACACTTTGTGCTACCTTGTAGCACTTCAACTCTAGTTTGCTTCTTTCTATCCCAGACTTCCACATTTCCTCCTTTGCACCCCAAATAAATTAGATCCGAACTTGTTGCCATAACTCGCACTTCTGATGTTGTTGGCAGTGAACCAATTAATCCATAATTTGAGTCATTCCAAATCTGCGCGAAGAAAAAAAAATCAATCGACAAGTATATGATGCATTCTTGGGCTCAAATCTCATGGGCACAACTATCACAACAAGTACACAATGCATTCTACCAATACGCTTATAGTTTGTTGGTACTAGAGTCATAGCCAACACGAAGGATTCTTGAGTTCGATTTCGGTGGGATTAAATAAAATGACTATCGAAAAAAGTATAAAATCCATTCTGTTGAAACTTTATTGAAATGCAAAAGTATAGAACAAGTGAAAGACTCTGCTATTATACCTTTACAGCTGATCCATCCAATGCAGAGCTAGCAGCATATATGAATCCATCACACACTTGCAGAGCATGTATAGGATTGGATTTTCCAAGTAATTTTCTGGATCCATGTTGAATGGTAACAAGTGTTCCTGTTGCCAAGTCAATTTCCTGACAATCAAAGTAGCTTTCCTTCAGAACTTCCAGATTAAAGAAAAGAAATCATTCAGACACGGTGATGCTGATAACTGCATTTAATGAGTGAACCTGACAGAACAGATACCTGAATGCTACTGTCATGGCATCCACAGTATAATTTTCCCTGAACTAGGGACATACATTTTACATATTTGTATGGATTCAACAATTTGGATCCTCCATT
>CAODLS012487606.1:0-11494 GCA_948243855.1 Flueggea neowawraea | reverse complement strand
CTCCAGCCTGCAATTATATTTATTGATGAGGTGGACAGCTTTTTGGGGCAGCGCAAAACATCAGATCACGAGGCATTGACAAATATGAAGACAGAGTTCATGGCTTTGTGGGATGGATTTACAACAGACCGTGAGTCCTTTAATCATGAAAAGTCTCTTATGTGGCTGTTTGTATTTTGTATTAATTCTTGTTTGTGTGCATTCTAGTGTGCGTGTGAATATTCTCAACACATTTGTGTATATTTGCGAAGTTGGTTATGGCTTGGATGACTAATGACTATTGTTGTAGAAAATGCACGAGTTATGGTTCTTGCTGCGACAAACCGTCCATCCGAACTTGATGAGGCAATACTTCGCCGTCTTCCTCAGGCCTTTGAAATTGGGTTGCCTGACAAAAGAGAGAGGGCTGAGATACTGAAAGTTATTTTGAAGGGCGAGAAGGTTGAAGACGATATTGACTTTGATCACCTAGCAGGTTTGTGTGAGGGCTACTCAGGTTCAGATCTTCTTGAGCTCTGCAAGAAAGCAGCGTATTTTCCTGTCAGAGACCTACTGAATGAAGAGAAACAGGGGAAGAAATCTAGTGTAAGCATTCTTATTTTAACATTACTTTGATTTTTGTGTAGTTTTGTGATTTGTGCATATTAATCTTCATTCAGCAGATTAGTTTGTATCATTTGGCTTTACTTGTAGCGGAATCTTCACTTGTCCTTTTCAGACTTTTGACATTTCGTAAAAGTATTAAATTTGCAGTCGTATTGAAATGCTATCTGCTGAAGCTTCTGCATGTTATCTGGATGGATGTTGCTAAGTATTTTCTAAATAGCAGTTTTATGATAGTTAGAACTTTTTCATTCAAGGTTGGATTGAAATAAACAATTTTTCGAAGATCTTTCCTGGAACTTGTTTGCCTATTAACTGAGGTTCCTGATGGGATCTGCACTCTTGGGCCAAAAGCTTGTTATATATGTTGTCTGTCATTGGAAGATTTTATTCTTAGATGGTGCATCCTTAAGGACTGGCATGGTTCACGTTATATTTTTGCTGTTTATTTGTTAAATCCATTTAGAATTTCCATATGTTCACATGGTTTGCAAAGGACCTATTCTGCTAAAGATTTTTTTTTCAAGGTAGATGAAAGAGTACTTGCTCTTTCACAGAGGAGCTTGTGAGTATTTTTTCCATTTTCCCTGCATCATACTTGTTGGTTTATGAGAGATCTGTTGCATATTTTTGGTATTTGAGTACCTCTTGAGTTTCTGAATTATCGTTTCTTAATCAGGTTCCGAGACCATTGGCGCAGTCGGATTTGAAGAAAGTTATCGGCTCATCTACTAAGACGAAAGTGGCTGCTAATGAGTACTCCAAGTTAAGCTCTGGGTGGTCTCGGCAGTCAGATGATTACCAGGTTCAGGCTACCATTAATGAACTCTCTAAGCTTGTCGTTTCCCAAATTTTGAATCTTCAGACAGATCAACATGACCCTGAAGTTGATTGATTCCAACATGCTTTTAAGCAATCTGGTGCACTGTAGGATCTTCTCATAGAAATTCTGATCTGACTGCTTCTGTATACGAATATGATTACTCTGTTGTTATAATTTTGTGGAAGTAGGTGCTTAAACACCAGGTTCTTGAGCGTCACAGAATTCAATATTTCATTTAGCATTGTTGATTCTAATAGCCATTGTCCCCTTTGGCATTTTTTGCCTTTTCTGGGACTGCATGAAATGTAGTGCAACTGAGGAATGGTATGTTGGCGAAAGTTTATGTTCAAATGACGAAAGTGCATATTGCCAACGGATCGGCTCAAATAGCACTCCGTTCTATCAGTTTAGCTAGACTAACCTCGTGGAATAGTAGGATTATTTTTATAAAATTGGAATTCATGTCCAATACTGGATTTATTTGTATTGGGTAGATAGAATATATTTCATTATTTGCATATGTATTTTGGCTCAAATCGGTGTTTGTTTGGCAATGTAAATTGACAGCTCATCACTAATAGGGCTATTTGGGAAAAGAAAACAATTTTACAAAGACAAAATAGGAAATGTGACAATATGCTAATTTTTCCAATCTATTAAATCTATTAAAAAACGATTTATTTTTACAATCCATCAATTCAATCTACTAAAATAAACATATCATCTAGATATACTAGGTGAAATTAAGTAAAGAAATATAATTCATAGTATTTCTTTCTTCTCTTTGAAACTTTCTTTAGTAATCTAGTGTTTACATCAATTTGCTTCCTAGGAAACATGGCTTTTCTTTTTTCCACTCTCGCAAGTTGGTCTAAATCGTAGTGACGACACTTGTTGCAAAGCAAAACCCGAGGCGAACACCCGCTTTTTATGAAAAAGAAAAAGAAATATCATTAACCTTGAAAGCCTTTAAATGTTCTAACAACATATCTATTACAAGTTTTATGATAAAGCTTAATCGCCATGTGGATGGAGCTCTCAGAAGAGCTTCACATTTTGGTGCGCTTCACCACCAAAACAGGTGGTCTCACTCACCTGTTTAAAATATTTTTTTTTCTCTTTTTGCTTTCATTTTTTTTTTGGTTTTTGACCGTTCGTTGCACACAATTTTCTTTTCTTCTTTTTCTGATTTGTCACCAACGGTCTTATTTTTGTTTCAATAGCATTGTAATTTTTTTAACACCAACGGTCTTAATTTTTTTTATAATGAATTTATCACACTATAAACACAATCACTTTTCTTCCTACTCGATACTTTATCATCCCAAATTTTCCCATCCTCTCTAAGAAAAATAGATATAAATTTCAATTCAGCACAATCTCAAAACTCAAATACCAATAATTTTGAAAATTCCCAAAACTTACCTCTCTTTCTCCTCCCAATATACAAAATTTTTAAAATTTACCATATCCATAATTTTCACCAAATTTAGAATATTCCCAAAACTCACAAAACACACCTAATTTATCATATCTTTTTTCACCCACAAATGCAAAAATTTTCCACATATTTTCTTACCCTATAATTTATGTAATTTCTTAAATTGTGCAATTTATTTTTTAATCTTAATTTTGCATTAATTTATGTAATTTACTATCTTTCATAATTTATTTTTATTTGGTTAATCCAAATTTCTTCTCATTGATAACTATATTGTTTTAATTTAAATATTTATCTGATCTACTATTTTATTTTATTTTTAAAAATTCAATTAAATAATTTTCATGATAGATAAATTTCATATATTATTTTTAACTCAAATATTAACTCAAAAAAATATTTATGTCAAATAAATATATTTGTTACTATTTATGTATTGTAAATAAATTAAATAATGAGTTAAGTGATTGCAAATATCATAGTAAAATATAATAGGAGGTTAAGGATTAGAAAGAAATAATATAATGAATGAAAGATTAATGAATTACTGATGTAACAACCTCATCAACTCCTGAATAGGTTAATGCATTAGAGATGCTCTATTATTTGAATGGCGATTTTCCTTCTACACATCTACTAGTGAAACATAACATAACAACATTTATCCTTTTACTTTGTTTTTAGATAACCAAAAAAAGACTAATAGAAAGGTCAATTACCAAATACTTCACACATGGTTTGAAGTAGCAAATTATTAAAACATGATGCATCATGGACTTAGACTCATTAAACCAAACTCAATAAATAGATTTAAAAGCCCACAAAGTAGTTCATATTTTAAGAAGCTTCTAGACAAGAAGAGATGAGCCTTCAAATTGAGTTCACACTTGTAGAAATCACAATTATACCATCACAGTTTTTATATAAAAAGGAGGCTCACTTACACTTGAGAGGTACATTCTCTATACCCAAACTTCACACCTAAAACTCTGTCGAATTAAACACTAACTTGAGCTTCGGAGAGTCCCTTGAGGACCAATTGGGCTCACTTTCATTTTATTCTTGCAAGATTTGATATATCTCCAAGTGTTCGTGATCAATGGCTCATCTCATTCATCCATTTTGCCCCTGTTGCAGATTTGAGACAAAAACAATTGGCGATGTCTGTGGGAATCGAGCGAAAAGCTATGTTTTTAACCGTTCATAGCATTTTGTCTTTGATTTGTTAGAATATTCTTTCCCATTTCAACCACTCTAGAGTTTGAACATAGCCATAAATTTGATCTTTTTCCATCATTGGGAGGTATTGGCATGTTTGGTTTTGAGAAGCTTTTGGAGAAGTTCTTCAGAATCTTCTCTTGAAAAACTTCTCCTAAGCACGCATCAAAATCCTCTCTAATGCTATTTCTCAGAGCCATCCTTCTTGAAGACGTCTTCAGAGTCATCCTTCGGAGCCATACATCTTTGGAGCCCTCTTTAGAGTCATCATTCAGAGCCATCACCTTTGGAGCCCTCTTCAGAACCATCAACCAGAGCCATCCACCTTTCAAAGACCTCTTTAGAACCATCCCCTAAAGCCATCCACCTTCGGAGCACTCTTCAAAATCTACCCCAAACCACTCCTCAGGACCTTTCCCAGAGTTATTCCAATTCTTTGACACCCAATATGGTGGTGAGGACGAGATCCCAAGTTGTAGATCACAATGACAATGATGATGCTAAAGATATCAACAATCCTTTGAACCCCCAATGACCTCGAGGAATCCTTACTAGAGCAGGTGCTTCAAGAACCAATAACCCAACGGTTCCCCTCTATGAATATGAGGCATTGGGGAAGAAAATGAAGAAAATAAGAGAATGTTGAAAGAGATAATGACTATGCTCAAAGAAAGAAATCATTAGGCAAATGTCCTTCCACCTTTTCATGCACTTACCAAGAGTAGGGTGTTACTGAAAGACAAAAGGATCTAGAGGAAGAGCAACCATTGAACCTTTACCAATAAGTTCTTGAATACCAAGAGCCCCACTTTAATGCCCAATTTCGTGAAGAGAGGCATTGAGTCCACATAAGAGAAGGAGAAATGTTTGATTCACGTATGCAGAGGGAGCAATACCAAAAGGTGGTAGATAGCACTTGCAAGGAAGTTCCTAGAGCTTCAATTAAGAAGGCGAAACTAGATAACCAGTCCATGGTAAGTGTTAGCTTTGTGCCCAACTCCAATCAATTATGTACATTTTCATTTGATTTATCATTTAAATAAATAGACATTTCATTTCATATCTATGAAAGATTATAATATATTTTATGAAGATAAAACCTCCATGAATAGTTTATTCTTCTTTATGTCATCAAGTTTGACTTGATAGTAAAGCCATAAGGTGAAAGGAATACTGTTCTAAATGTTCATAATCGATTGTTATCATGAGAATAATAACAAATCAAGGTTAGTATGTTGCTAAGTGGATAATCATGTTTTCCTTATTATAGAAATAAGATATCACTTAGAACATAGATATATGTTAGGAAACATGTATTGGATTGGCCCGCTATGAAAGCACTTCATGAATCTATGTCACAAGTAGCTTTCATATAGTGGTGATGTTTGAGTCTTCTGACTGAAACTCACTATCGACTCCTACATGAGGAATCACATGTTTTGACTTAGTCAAACATTATCCATAACAAGGTAACAATAAAGACTATGATTGGATATGTCATGAATCTTGTAGATGAGTGATAATGAGAGTGATGAATTTGTTCCTCTTATGAAGAGTAATATCTTTAGGCCTCTTGATGAGTAGGATTGATGAAATGTATGCATACTCAAATGAATGAATAAAAAGGGTTTATCAATGTCATTTGTATATCAATCTACTTGGGATCAAGAAACACATTAAGTTATATAAGGTTGACATATATTCATGCCTTATGATTAATAGAGATATCGTGAGACAAAATGACTAGATATCAAATTGTGACAGGTTAACTCGAATCACCGATGCCACTCAATTTTGGGTTGTCATAATGTATTATTAGATACTGCTTATGAACCTTGGGTCCAAATTTTGGGACAAGACCCATTGCCATTTTTTAGTGGGCCTATTGGGTCACACATAAGAACGAATTGAATTGGTTCACAAATATTCTCTCTCATGATAATTAAATTATTAGAATGATTAATTTGATTAATCATTAATAATTTAGAATTTTATGATTTATATCATAAATATAATATAAGATATTATCCATTAATGTAATGGGCTTTTAATATAAATTACTTCTTATTATGTTTTGGGCATATTATTATGTGTGATATAATTTTAGCCCATATAGATTAATAAGGAAGTGATTTATTTAATAATAATGTATTATATAATTAAAAGCCCAATAACATTAATTAAATCCATGAAAAGTTCGGCACATGCACTAAGTTGACTAGGTCAAAGGTTGACTAAGTCCTACTTAATCAAGTGGATTAAATACATCTAATTAAGAAAGGAATCCTTACTCTTGTGTGACAAGGCAATTATGACCTAGTGTGACTAAGAAATTCTGCACACCTATTTCTCAATTAGGAATTCTTTTTCTTGTTGGACAAGAACATGAATTCGGCTAACCCTATGGTTTTTTTATGTGCATATTTGATTACACACTCCTTATTGAAGTAGGAATTCTCTTCCTTGTGGGACAATGAGGAATTCAGCCAAACCCTAAGGCAAACACTAGGGTTTTCATATGATTATAAATAAGAGGCACACATAGCTATTATTTTAGGGCTATGCTGAATTTGTGAGTGACACCTACAAAGAGAGAAAATTTTGTGAAAGCTAGAATAATAATTTTCAGTGCTAGTACACTAAACCAATTTACCTAAATTCGTTTGTCTGGATATCATTGGTCACGTTCGCGCAAAGGCAACGTGAGAGAAAGAGTTTCAAGCTTCATCTACACCAATATTACCATTCGGCCATATACATACTAGTATTGGATTTTTAGGTAAAATATGCTAATCATAATCGTGTATGTCGATATGCATGGATCCTTAGTGAAATTCTAGGATAAAAATTATTGCTATTTTTGTTGTGTTATCCTTGTATGAATGTCATATTTTAGTTACAAATTCCAACAGTAAAGTGAGGGATATGATCAAAATCCAAAAGATAGTAGAGAAAATCCTAAAAAAAAGTATTTGAAGAGAAGAAGAAACAAGAAGGGGCAATCCCCTTCATAAAAGAAATTGTGGGAAAGCCCATTCCCCTAAAGTTCAAGATGCCTCAACTTTCTACCTTTTCTGGAAAAGAAGATCCACACAAGCATATATAAAACTATGAGTCCATCATGCTCCTACAACGGTGGGAAGACGCAATTATGTGCCGAGCATTCTCACTCACACTAAAATATGTCACTCATGATTGGTTCTATTTACTGAAAGAAGCATCCATTTCATGTTTCCACCAACTAAAGAAGGATTTCACTAACACCTTCATCCTCAACAATAAGAGGAAGAAAGATGCCTCATAATTACTAAGTGTGAGCCAAAGAGAAGGAGAGAGCTTGAAACAATTCATTGATCGGTTCAGGAATGCAACCTTAGAGATCCACGAATTGCAGCTAAGTGTTGCTATAGTAGCAATGCTCTAAGGAAATCAACTCGTTTAGCTCCAAGAATCCATATCTCTTGATCAGTCCAAATCATTGTATGACTTATTTGCTCGTGCCAACCAATATATAAGGCAAGTAAAGATGATGAAGATAGTTGGTTGGAGGTACGATAGAAAAAGAAATGAGAGAAGTAGCTAAGAAGAACTAAACAAGAAGAAGGAAAGGGTAGAGGGACCAAAGGGACCATCTTAAAGATGCAGTGGAATAGATTTTCATTTCCAAGTTCCAACAACATTGAAGCACTAATTGCAGGAATGAAATTAGCAAGACAATTCCATGCTGAAAATTAGTGGACATCACTTGGATCTAGAGCACTTGTAAGATACTTCGAGTAGGGTTTTTCGACCAAAAATGAATGAAGGTGCCTCAGAGAAAGTAAAGAAGCGTGAAACTATCAAAGGTACGCCCTCATTGTCAATGCAACAATATCAGAACTTCAAGAATCAACTCTAATTCCCAAATGGGTTTTGGATATATTGAGACTATTTCCATAAGCAACCGGGGAGAGAAAATTCCTCATTGCGTCCTCAAATTACTACAACAAGTGGAATGGAAAATATTTGTGACATAGGCTTCAAGGTCGAACCAATATAAATCTTTGCTCCTCCTTTACTTTTCTGAATAAACATTACACTAGCATACATCATGTGTATGGATCACATCTCATTCTATAAACTCATGCACCATATTTTATACACTATGATATCGCACTTATATACTACATCTTACATCGATCGGAGGAAGAAGCTGCAAGACTGATAAATATATATATCAAAAGAAGGGAGTGGATGATTCAGACCTATACTTAGAACATGATAAAATTGTAGGATCCACTCCCACCACTATGAAGGTTTTCTAAAGCATATGATGAGTAGAAACCATGGGGGGAAACCAAAAAATCATCTCAAAACATGCAAACCACAACAAACCGTCAAGATGTGTAGCAAAGCATAAGAAGCCATGAACGCACACAAAAAGAAAATTGTTGAGGATAATTGTATAAGAACATGAAAAACCAGTTAAGATGTGTGACAAACAAAGATTTGTCATGAATGCACATGAAAAATAATCATGATATATCACAAGAACACAAAAAAACCATTAAGATGTGTGACAAGCAAATGATTGTTATGAATGCACACAGAAAATAATCGTGATTAATTAAAAACACGGAAAAATTGCCAAGACACGTGACAAGCAAATAATTGTCATGAACACGCGTGGAAAATAATTGTGAAAGTAATAGATCAATTGGAGCAACAAAATCTATTCGTACACAAAAAAAAACCGTTAGGACGTATGACAAGCAAAAATTTGTCATGAACGCACACGAAAAATAATTGTGATTTATTAAAAAAACAAAAAACTCGTTAAGACATATGACAAACAAATATTTTTCATGAACACATAAGGAAAATAATCGTGAATCAATCGAATTGAACAACACAACGTGGCCATAAAAGAAGCTCAGAGAAGAAAAAGAGCACATGCACCGACAATGTGAAAAATAAAATTATTATTACTATTACAATAAAAAAATCACTTAACTCAAAAAATAAATTTTGATTATGTGATTGGGGAGCAATAATGACAAGTCTAAACCAAAACATTCACAACAACACCATAAAAACAACTAAATTGCAAGTCCAGAAAAATCCAAAACGACTAGTCATCGACTAAATTCTTGTAAAGAATTCCTCCAACATAGGACTACACCATCCAGAGAAGTGAGTTCAAGCTCCAAAGGGACTGAAGTAAGTCTCTCAGTAGAATCCCCTAATACCTTATCTAGAGTTGGAATATAGTCATCTAAGGCAGACGCCACAGTAGGCAACACATGCTTTGAGCTAGGTGTTGAGCCAATTTTGATCAACATGTGAAATCACGCTAAGTTTTGATGATTAACAAAACAAGTGAAAGGTTAAGCTACACACATTATATCCATTACGCACTTAGTGGTTATATACTATGTCTGTAGAAACCTGATATCATGATACATGGTAAAATATCAGGATACTCTCTATGTCCGTAATTGTCACGACTCATTGCTAGCCCGTGACCGACATATGAGGTGAATCATTTGTAGGAGCCCAACCCATCTTGCACAAGGCTTAGAGGTCATAACATATTACCTAAATGATTCAGATTATAAAACATTTGATAAAACATTTTATAATCGAAAACATAATAAACGCCAAATATATATCAATGGTAATAATGCGGAAGACAACGAAAGTCATAAAACAAAAGCCAAAGTGGCAACCCGATAACCCAACTACATTCCGATGTGGAGCTCTACAAAACAAAAAGACAGGCCTGGATAAAAAGGGCATCACTAACCAAAAGATGCATCACTGGAGTCTGGATGCTGACAGTTGCCAAAAGCCAAAATATGCGAACATTCTCAATAGGAATTACGTAACAGAAAAAACAAAGGGGGTTAGGACCCAGTGAGGAATAACACTCCATATCGCCTTATACGTGCCTCACAAAGACTGTTTTGGAAACAGTTCAAAATGACACATACAAATATAGTTTAACATACGTATATATAACACTATACATATGTAATAGATTTTGAGAAAATTCTTTCATAAAAGGTTTCGCATACAAGGCAATCATAAAACTCAGAGGCGTATAAAACTATTTTCCTTTTCAGAGTCAAAATACATATACAAATACATGGAATCAAAGCAAAAGGCGTGCATATGGCACTAATACCAAAGTATGTGGGCTCCGCCATAATCCATATCAAATCATATGCCGAATCAGGACACATGGCTATCAGCAACCCTAATAGTTGGGTTTCATCACAGCGTTGGTATACCAAAGGTCACATTTTACCCCGTAACAGTAGGTGTCTCATATCAGAAAACAAAAACATACTAATATATAATATCAAAATAGAATATGCGTAGAAGATGAGAGATATATAGTACATATATATCAATTTCAAACTAGAGTTCTGATTAATACACATAATCAGTTTATCTTTAGCCAAACCTTAGATTAGTTTATTTTCAAAATATGCGTTATACACAACAGAAAATATATACAGTTCGAGACACACCCTATGTGTCTGAAGATACTATTCACTCACCTGGAAGTCCAAGTACAAAACACCAGTCAGGCCCCACTCGTCGGTGGCTGGTCTCTCGGGCACGAACATGAAGCTAAACAAAGCGAACATATATCTATAGATATATCAGAAGCAAACTCAAATACGGTACTGTGGCAATACCAGATGCATGAAGTGCAGATACAAATGCGGACTCTCGAAGGATCCCAAATGATCCATATCGAATGATAATCTATCATTATGGATCCAAAATACATAATCTACGCAAAATTATACGAATAGCACAAAATTACATTTTAGTCACTGGGACTTGACAAGGATAGATAACTAACCTTTCCAAGTAGTCAGAATCCCCGAAAGAGTCCCTGAACTCTCAAAAATCGACAAAATGCAAAATTACAAAACGAGTCTCAAATGTCCCTATGTTACTCGAGTAACACACCGGCTTACTCGAGTAAGACACCCTCATCTTAATCAAGTAAGCTAGACATGGTTACTCGAGAAAGATAGCCCACCTCTTACTAGAGTGAGACAAGGCCCCGCTTACTCGAGTAAGACACAACCCAGACGAACCCAAAAATCATGTAACATGACTTAACCGCCCAAAATCGATACCAAACACCCATATTAACTCTAAACAAAGCCCTGAACACGAATGTCAAAACCACTAAAACAACTCGGAATCACCCTATAACGACCAAAAATGATGCTAACCCTAACTTAACCAATGTCTCATCAAATAAGATGATTCAAATATTGAATCATGTTTCCTTAACCTCAAATAACTCAGAGCTCACAACCCTAAGAATCCATCATCCCGAAAATACAAACCCAAATGGAAACTCCGCCTAAAGCATGAATCCGAATATTTAAACATGAAATGGA
>CAODLS012487368.1:0-13345 GCA_948243855.1 Flueggea neowawraea | reverse complement strand
TACAAGGAAGCTGGCAAATGGGGAAAGAGAAAACAACCTTATAACTGCCAAACCTGGCATAAAGTGACAGGTAAATTTAAGAAGAGAAACTATCACCTCTTTAACACTTAATTCAGATCTCGTATCAGTTTCTACTACAAGATTTTGAGAATGTGAGATCCGTTCCAAGAAAACCTCATTCAGTTCTACTGTGCTAGTACATATGTTGTCCTAAATTGTGGGGTCTACTGTACAAGGTAGACAGATTAAAAAACCAACATATTGTCAATGACCATATTTGGGCGGCAAATGACAGTGTGTGGTGGGGACACTAAACAGCGTCCAATAGCAAGTAGTCATAATTACAAACCCCTTTCTATAACAAGGGTTATAATCAGCAGCATCATATAGAACTTCCTTCAAGTATTATCTTTTCCAACTTGGACGACATCAAAGTATACCAATGCTCTAAACCATAAGATTTAGATAGAACATAAAATTTAGACATGAATAACAAATAAACAAAAAGTAAGATCCAAAAAGTTCTGAGGCTATAAAAAAAATATTATATTGCAGTTTAATGAGTTCCAACATCAGATGTTTGGCTTAACAGATATAATTCTGTTTACATATTTCATCCTACCCAGAAACATTGTTGGTCATTTTCACAAGAATAATATTTTGGAAGACATCTTTTGTTATTTACCAAGATAAATTGATTGGCAAACCTTGTCCAGATATAACTAGAAACTGCAATATGCTTTCTTAGCTTTCCATTCAGCACTCATAATCACCAAATGATAGATCAACGTCTTAGTTAAGCTAAAACATCTAAACTTTAGAACAGATTTTCACATAACTGAACCATATTTCCTGCTTGCCAACAGTACCAGATATCAAGGTGGAAAAGGGAGGAAAAAAATCAGAGGCAAAGCCCATCATTCTTGTAAGAAAACAAAGACCACCTTCATTTTAGACTCACATTCAGTTGCTCTAAGAATACAACTAAACAAAATAAGAAGCACGTATGCCACACATTTACAGTTTTAATAAAATTTTAGAAACTGAGAAAAGAAGGGGGTGTTCTCTCCAAACTAAACACCCCTGAAACTTTTTAATTCTTTTTCTCTTATCAATTACTTTTCTACATGTAATTATCTTGAATCAAATGAAAAGAACACTCTTCCAATATCACATTAGTTGGTCCAAAAGAGAGAACCAAGCTAATCGAGGGTAAGCACACGGTTACTTCCAAAAGTAAATTGAATTTGAAAGATCTGAGTGCTTACTTCAAGCGATGTGCACCAAAACGCTCTGAAAAGAGCTGAAGTTCTGATACAGCGTCACGATTGAAACCAGCAGCTGATGCACGAGAACAAGCTGTAATTAAATCCTGCCTCACTGCAGCAAGCCGCACATCAATTGCTCTTAGGAGTTCCTTCCTGCAAAGGTTACACTTGGTCAGAAATTACAGTTTATTCTATGATCATTATTCCCATTCGACTCTTATTATCATTACTAATTATCCAATTTCAGCAAATAGGTCATTGCCATATTCAGTAGTTTCTAAAATATTACTGTAATTACGAATAGCTCTTATGTCATGCAATAAAATTTAACAACTTAAGTCAGTACATGGCAATACTATAGCTGGGAACCCCAAATCTTTGAATATCAATATTCAATCCCCATTTTTTCAGAGCGTCTAACTTGACAATGACATATATGACTGCCCTGTTTTTTATCATCTTTATGCTCAAGTAAGCCATTCAGCTCAAGAAATAACACAAAAAGTGCAATCAACATATTTACAATTACTAACAACACAAAATAATAAGTTTTTGAAGCAAATATTTAAAGGGAAATTATGAGAAACAACAGACTTACTTTGTAGCATCAGATCCTGCCACGGTTCCATTTCCATCCCCACCTGCAGTTAATTAAATGAAAATTAGTTGGCATCACCTTCAGTAAGACTATATTCGCAATCCAGGTTTTGGAAGACAATTTACACGCAATCATTACTCATATGAAGTTCAAGATTCCTATTGACTGACACAAGGATAATATCAAGATGTCTGTTAACAGAACCATGGTGCATCCACAAAATTTTTAATAGAGAACAGACAGGCTTCAGAATTTCATTTATAGTAGGTCTAAGGACACAGTTCCATAAAGCGAAGCAAGCAGCAATATAAATTCCCCAGAAACCATCATCTGCAAGGCTCAAATTTGACATCACTATTCTTATTTCTTTTTTGGCTTACATTTGATTGCTCAGAATGGGCAGTTGGAGGGGAAACAGTTGCATCTTTAGATGCTACTGTTCCATTCTACTTCACAATACCTTAATCCAAAATTCCAATATATCACTCTGACTCTAAGAAACAACATCTATCTCTCTCTGAAAAGTTATACTGTCAGAAATATCAACCTCTTCGGGAAAGATTAGATTATTTCAGCAATCCCTCCCAAACCATTCTATTTCACTCATTTTTTCCTGAAAAATAAAATTGAATCTATTTAACTCTCTGAGAGCTTATATTGCCACAGCATTGTAACTTTTTTCAGCAAACAGGCCATGAATTATGGTACAGCATGACCATAAATTCTTCTCTCAAATTCAATAGGTACTCCACTTTCAACTTTGCACTGCACCATCTGAATCCCTCCAGGAAATAGATCTGGGGAATTCAGATCAACATGACAATATGCTATGTCTCAGATTCATACACTATCCTTCTTCCATCTTGCCACAATTGTAATAAAACCTTTTCATATAAAAATCATCCAAAGCAGAACTTTCCTCTGTCACAAAAACGCATTGAAGGAATGTCTCCGATGCTGGAGAACCTCACATATCAAAGCTTCCTAGGACACTAATTACGAATATGGATATGAATCACTGTTAATGAATAGCTTCTATAAATGACTGACGATTTATTACAATATATAAGCACAGCATGTATTTTCTCCACAGTTGAAACAGCATACTATTGCCAATTTGGAAAGATTTTCAAGGTATTTTACACTAATAAATTTCACGCGGTATAAAGGGTGCATCAGTTTTAGCAGGTGAATCCATAATGTAGCAAATTGTAGTCCAATGAAATTCGCAAGTGCAAGAAAAAAGAAAGCTTGCAGAAAAAAAAACACCATAGTAAATGCAGAATTAAAGGCTTAGCAAGAAAGAATAATAGCATACCTCCAGCACCAGAAAGCTGATCTCCAGCACCCTGAATGAAAGAGCTCATCATGTTAGTAAATTTAATTGCCCGTCCCAAATGTTCTTCATTGGCTATAAAGATCTCACTCACTAATTACCTGTGAGTATATTTTGTGGGCTGCTTCCAACTGAGACATCTCTGCATCGAAAGTATTTACCATCTCCAAAACCTCAGGTGTGCTTACAAACCGCACAAATCTAGAACATGAATTGCAACAAATCAAAAGCTAAAATCAGACACCAAGCATTTATAAAAGGGAAACAAGTTGAGTTTGTGGACACTGTGGACAACCTCTCAAGAGTTCCTTTTGTGAACCAAGTCTCCGCATTCCTACGCCTTTCAACTTCAAGCTTAAACGACTGAAGTGCCTGCACAACCTGCTCTTCCACCACTTTCAAATGAGACACAAATGGCTTCACCAGGCCTGAAGCAAGCTTCTCTATGTTCCCATTACTTGAAATGAACAACTCACACCTGCCAAAAGAGGAAAATGACATGTCAAAAATTCATAAAGGAAGGTACTTAAGGAAGAAAAACCATCTGTGAATATACACACCGTGAGCGCTTTGGTGATAGTTGAAACATAGCATATTCAAGAGGCGTATTGGACTTCATTTTCACTCCACTATATCTACTTTGCTTATTTGACCCTTGACCTCCTCATACACCCCAGAACTGAACGTACTTATGCTGTGGTGCACAATCCAAGATCCTCTGTCACTTTATTAAATCCTTCCCCAAACCTAGCGACAGGTTAAAATCAGTACTAGAAAAAGACCAACAGCCACAAGCCAATTACTGAAACAATTAAAAATCAGAGGAGGACCAATAAAATAATTACCAATTTTGCAAAGGGCTCCCATCGCGATTTTAGCAAAACTCTATAAATGCAAATAAGCAAACAAGCAATACAAAATTTTCACATTGAGAACCAGAATAAGACCAAGTGGATAAAATGAATTATCAAATATACAAGCAAACTGTCCGTGTTTAACCCAACTAACATGATGCCTCAAAACCTTTACCAGAAATGAATTATAGATCTCAACACTAATATCAAACAACAAAAACAAATATTAACAGGTACCTAATATAAACCGCAGCTTCAAAATAGAAACAACTATACTTCAAAAGAAGTTACAGAACCTAATCCAGATCTGATTTTCATCAAAAACACAGCTCAAAATGCTTAACAAAGACCGACCCACTTACAGAACCATCTAAAAAAGTTAAATTCAAAACCCAAACCAACTAAAACCCAATCCTAGAAAAGACACGCATTTTGACTCATGGATACCGAAAAATGCACTATCTTTGCATGTAAAGAATCCAAGAACCCTACACATAAATACCCATTGAAAGCAAATGTGAGTTGGATAGATCATACCAGAAAGAACAATCAGTGAGATCTTGAAGTGGAGAATCGGATCCTATGTAAGAGGTTCATCTTCTTCTTCAAACGGGTACCTGCATTTCAGCTTTTTATATTCTGCTTTTTTTCCTGAAAAGATATGAGCTTTGTCTTTCTTTTTCTGTTGGGTCTGGGTCTTGATAAATTTGTACTCTTTGATTTTTAAGCTCTAAGAAAACCCTAACAATGACAAGATGGTTTTTGCTTCACTCATATCTGAAATGCCATTTTTTTCTCTCTCTAAAGGGTCTGAGTCTGACTTGGTTGCTTCTCTCTCTACTACCCCTACACTAAGAAAGTGAGGGAGAGAGGGAGTGGCTGTGTGTTTTTGTTTCAGACAAACAAAACTTTTGCTTATAATTTGTGAAATTTTCAAGTGTTTTTAACTACTCCAATGGACTTTTTGGTAGTCAGCCAAGGTATCAATTCTAGGCTTCACTCATGCTCATTGAAATTACTATTGAGCCCCAAGTATTCCTTTTTTTTTTTTAAGAGAGTATTCCTTTTTGTTCTTTTATTTCCTTTGTAAATTTTGTTGACATGTGTTATGTTGAAGTAATCATCTCCTAAATTTTAAAAATTATGATTTTCATAATTATTTTTCATGAGAAGAGTTAAAATTATAAAATAAACTTGTAAACTATTATAAATTTTATAAATTTCTTGATTTTTTTAAATCTATATAGTATTTTAATTTGAAAAAACATAAATAAGTTCTTTGTGAGTATTTGAGAGCACTCAATAAGAAGAACTTCATAAGTTCAACAGCTTTTTAAAATAATATTAGATGTCTTAAATGAGAGTTATTTCATGAATTTTGAGTTATTCGTTAACAGGAAATTGAATGATAATTTGTAAAAATAGTTAATAAACTAATAAATTGGACAAACTATATAATAAAAATAGAATAAATGGCAAGATTTTTAGAAATACAACATGCTTAGATAGTAGAGGGCAAATGCATCTACTGTCTCTCGTGCCCTTCTATGTCAACATAATTTAGTTGTAATGAAAATTGAGAATAAACATTAAAAGCAAGATAAATTATTCAAACAAAACTATTAAAATAATTAGTTTTAGGGGAAACAAAAAGCAAAAGAAAGGTGTTGAAATTTCTTTGCAATAATAGACATGGTAGAAAAATTAATAGCACTTCAATATCAAGAAAAAAGTTTTTTCTAAAAAAAATACTCCCTTCGTCCCGTAAAAATATGTCACATTTTTTTTATATTTATCTCAATATATAGACTTGTATCCTTTTTAATACTAGTATTTATGTCACATTCTACTCTATTGTTCATACTTAAATATATAGTAAATTGTGTTGTTAATTACTATAGGATAGTTATAAGGATATTTTTGAAAATCTCTAATAAAATTAATAATTTAACTAACTTTCTTGATCTATGTAAAAAAATATTGTGATTTATTTTTATAGGACGGAGAGAGTATATTAAATGGCCTAAAATATTTGTTGTACTTACTATATACCTCTTGCATGTTAAGTAACATAAATTTATAGGCCTAATACATGTTAAACCCCCCTGAATTTTGATCTCAATGTGCAGTACATTTATAGACCCTTTTTAACTTGACATATGTCATCGTATTTGAGGTTATGTGATGTCATTTGAAAAGTTAAAGAGGGTCTGTAAATACTAGAAAAATTCAGGGAAAAATTACACAATTACCTCAAATTCAAAGCGCTTTACATGTATTAAGCCTAGATTTATATTCCAATGCAGAGGGCAATGTGGTCAAATGCGTGGTAAAGCCAAATGGACCACACCATATAGATAGGGGATATTTAGGTAATTTCACAAGGAATAACGAAGGTAAAGATCGACTGTCGTTTGAGAAGAGATTTTAAAATGTAACGGTTCTTTCAATTAAGGTTTGAATTATGAAAGTGATGGAGCGACGGGTATATCGTGCAATTCAAGCACTCAGTTTGGCTTTTTTAAATGATTAATTGAATTGACTATACATTTTATAATATTTATTATTTTACTAAATTACCCTTCTTCACACCCTTCCCATTTTGTGTTGGTTTTTGATCCACTAATCACTGGACAATTGTCTAATTTGTCGTGGACTTTTTGGTCAACACAAATTTTTTTTTTTGAAATCTCAACACAAATTAAATACCTACTTTAATTATATTCCATTTAATTTATAATATAGCATCTTCGTCGTGCCAAATTTTGGGTGAGGACTAACCAAGAACATTGCTCAGAAAAATATTAAATTATTTTTCCTTTTTTCATAAATTAATTGATGTGCTTTCACTAAAAACTAAATCTGCATTTATTTATCGCTAAAGTTTACGCTAATAGTAAGTTATTTTTTCTTTTAAAATTGCTTTAAATTATTTTTTCCCTTGTGGTGCATGCTATGATGATTACTCCTAAAAAATACATGAATTGAATGTTTAATTTTCTTTAAACTTTTGATCGGTGTTGTAGACTCTTATTTAAGGTTGAACATTATGTTATTTTATTCAATATGATATTTAAAAAAGAGTGAGCGGGTAGGCAGTATAATCAGCAAATAATTTAAAAAGGGTAATTTAGGATTCCCCAGCTATGGTATTGTTTTCATGAAAATTTTATTTCATAATAAAAAAACTAAAAAAAAGTTATGCATTTTTTAGGATCAAATTAGAGCAATCATTCTAGTATGTCTTGACATATTTATGACAAAAACTCTATTGAGTCTACTCCAATTGTAAGAGTACAGAGAGCTTATATATTAGTGTGACAAGGTCAATTATCGTAGTATATATAATTTGCAAAATATAATATGGTTTGATTTATAATGATTAAAATTTAAATATAAGACAATTTCAGTTGATCTTTTTGAACCAGTATTCTATACTTAAAGTTATACTATATGCTAGTTAACTTGGGTTGTTACTGGTGGTCGGGGACGAACATAAGGGATACTATGACTCTTTCTGCTGCGGATAAGACTCATATATATAATTTTCCTATAATAATTTTTAAAGTTTTTGAATTTTAAAAAACAATTTTTTAATTTTTAATTTGGCTATTATCTATTTATCTATTAAAATCATTGTCAACTTTTATAACGTCATTCAATTGTGTTTCTATATGAAAATAATCATGGGTTTGTCATTATTGGTGATATTTATCAATATACAGGCTCTCCAATACACTAGAAATTTTAGCCAATTACAACATGGCTTAAAGCAATAGGTTTTTTATAAGTAGCTTGAAGCAATATATAGTTATTAATCTACCATTTTTTTGTATGGACCTCACATAAGAGGCAACCTAACTCAAATCTTAGATTTATCGTTTGACCTCGGGACGTCTTGCGTCAATCAAGGGAGTACTCACCGCTAAGGCACATTTAACCGCGACATTATTCTACCAAGATAGATCTCTATAAACTAACTTTTTTACTGTTCTTGTTTCCGAACGAATGTTGCATTTAATTTTAGATTTTTAGAAAGCAAAATTATTTGTTCCAATAACTAACATAATTTGAAAAGAAAAAGAAAAGGAGACCTGAATTCACCATTTAATTGTAATTTCCTGCTAAAAAAGTCACCATTTAATTTATTATTGCACCTATTTTGCACGTTAATGCATACTAAACCAATCTCTCTCTCTCTCTCTGGAAAATTAATTTTTCTTTTATTAACAACACCATTTTTTTTTGGATATTGAAAAGAAAAAAAAATCATGGCCTAGGAAGAGCCTTCTTGTCTCAAAGGGCAATGAAAATGAGTGGAAAAAGTTTCCAAATGTATAAGAACCATTGAAGAGTTAGGTAGATGATAAAAAGACCCAAATTCTTCAATCACTTCCCTTCTTGTTGACAAAAAGAAAATATGCATCCACACCACATTTCTCATTTGCTTCACATGGTAGGCCCTTTTATAGCTTCTTTCTGTTTGTGACTTCTTTTTCCCCTTAATGTACCTTCCCATCCATTTTATGCCCTCTTTTTCTATATATTCAAATTTTATTTTCATTCTTTTCATAGCAAAAGAATTGTAAATTTCTAACTATTAAATAAGTTAAATCATTGAAATACCAAATTACTAAAGCTGCTAAAATATGACCTTGCTCATTTGGGTAGATTTAACGGGAGTACAACATCATTTTGTTTGTTTTAAATTGTACTTTTAGCCCCTAGATTTATTTATAGTATTAGAGTTAACTTGAACATTAAAGCGTTGAGAGTTCAGTTTATGGTAAGAATTAATAAAATGACTTACTCAACAATTCAATGAATATGAGAGTTTAATTTCTAAAAAGTTAAGTTCCCATTTTAAAACTAAATTAAACAAGATAACTTTCTCCACATCATTGGAAAAAGAACTCAAATATTCCAATCAATAAGCCTAAAAGATTAACTATTAGAATAAGGCTTACATAACACTACAAATTACTCGTATACTATGATTTTCGAAGAAAGAAAATGTCTATGGATTGAACCGACTCAGTCTCCTTCAGCCTATATAGTAGGCACTGCAAAGAAATTTTGTAGCAGAAACATCAAAGGGAAACGCAAATGAAAAAGAATAAGGTGCAAATGCAATCTTAATTTCAGCTTCAACAGCCAACACCATTTCTGGTGACTTAATTGTAGTCGACGTGGTTGGTCCTAATTTTGCATTAATTTTGAAGTGCATTTTTTGAAAGCAAAGTATGATAAATTGGAGTAGCTTCTTCTTTAAATTGTGGATAATGATATAAGATATTACTCTTAACGTTGGATTATCCAAAGTACTCACAGGTAAAGGACAACTTTGTTAATTGTTAGAACAAAGAAGATCTTAGTTCTTACCCTATAATACAAGAGCGGCAAAAATGTTTACTTGGACATGAAGCTATCCTCATATGAAAAAGTGAATCATTTTGCTTTTCTTGGGGTTTTTTTATAAACAGAATTAATTCTGAATAATTTAGAAAAATATGGTGTAAATTTGATATTTATTTCAAATAAGTAGTGTTATGCTTGAATGATTTTACTTTAGAAAAAAGATGAATGTCAAGGGTGTCATTGTGACATCAACTGTTCATTCTTTTTTTTGGCTAAAACTTGGATTAATATAAATCAAAAGACAAATTGTCGCAACCTTTGAATTCAAAAATATTTCCTTATTTCATCTCTCTTTTTTTTGAAAAAATCATATTTAATCATCTAATAATTTTGATTTAGTTAATTTGAAGTGCTTTTTTTGTTACTTAATTAATTTAACAAAAAATGAGCACAAACAATTAAACTTTGTGGTGGTCGAAATTTATCATCGTTTTAATATATATATACTAAAAATTTAAGAAAATCTGAAAATGGTGATTTTTGGCCAAAAAAATACAAGTAATAGCAATCAAAACACCTCTTGATACGTTATATTTGGACTTTCGTGTTAAAATGGTGAATTTCGACCACCAACAATTTGTATGACACCACTTAATTATTAATAATTTTTAGAGGTAAAAGGAGAGAAATGGAATTATCATAAATCATTAGGTAGCTGTCTATTGTGTCTTGGATGACACGTGTGGCAATGCTATAGGCCTTGCTGGATTTTCCATGAAAAGGTTAATATTTAAAATTTTACACTATGGCTAACCACTGATTATGATATGATCATTAACATTTGATTGGGGATTATCTTCTATAATTACAAATTTTCTTCTCAACATTGGCCTTTTTACTTTGACATTAACCCAAAACATTTGTAAAAAATTATAATAGATCTTTTACCGCCACGATAAACAAAATTGACGGTGGTGATCACACTCTCGTTGTTGGGGCCCGCATATACCCTGGATTGCTTTGTGTCCCCACTTCGCATCAATTTTGGTTTTAGGTGATGAGTGGTCTGGTCGGTGAGGTATATTTTATTCTAATTGGAATTAATTAGTTCATTTTAATTATCTTATTTTTCTTAGTATCATAACTTCAATAAAATTATGAGGATTGGTTTAAAAATAATGTGTCATTAGTTTAGTTCTGCAGTTTAATCCAACAATCTACCACAAAATTCAATCAAATAATTCTTTTGTAATAGTTAAAAATTAATTTATTAGTTAAATAATTATTAAATTAAATTAAATTAATTCGACCAATCAATCGTCAGAAAGCAGATTGATACAGCATTGTTTTTTTCTTTTTTCAAGATTGATGCAAGCTCTAACGTAAGACCTGAAACCAGGTCGCATGAATCTTGGAAAAGAGAAAGGACACCATAGGTTTTGTGATTGAAAAATGAGAAGAACATCATAACATACTTTTAAGGACCATTAATTTAGCTACCCTGCCGACAAGCGAAATGCTCGGACCATGTCCGTTACTTGCAGCCAAATCTTGGATGATTTGATGCTTTCAATGGAAGAAACCAAAGAATTTTTCACTTCTCTTCAGACCCTCTTTGACATTTTCTCCATTTGGAGATCTATTCCTTCTGCAATCATTTCGTTCAATCAAAAATATTAGATTCATTAACGGAGACTAACAACATGGTTATTGCCTTAATACATTAAAGTATTCAAAAGCAGTTCATCAACAGAAAGTTTCAACCTTTATCAAGCAAACAAGACATTATGTGGCACTAAACCAGAAATTAGAGGTACTGCTATTCATGCCTGACGCCATCAAATGATTTGAGCCAAACAGCATGAAGATGAGTTTGAAAAGGTAGGAAACTTGAAAGCCTTCAAGCAATGAAGATGTGCATTTATTGCCTGCATCACAAAAAACCCGCATCGACAAGCAACTCAAGGTTTTCATTAAACAGAACAGTTTCGTTGTCGATCATCATGAACTGAATCATGTTGGAATTACACTGATGAATGATTCTAAGGTTACTTCTCAATGATACAAAGAAAATCCTGAAGGAAAATAAAGTTTAAATGTTTGATCTAAGTTTTTGCTTTTCTAATGATTACTTTTTCAGAAGCTCAAAATTCATTTCAACTGTGTGACCAAGCTAAGATCTTGCATCTCCATGTGTAAAATTTTGCAATATCCAATGCCACTAACATGTCCTCTGAAAATTTTTACGGGAAAAATGAAATTCGCAATGAAACAATGAATATGGAATTCAAAAAATAGTAACGAAAGTAGTAAGTACCCAGCAAATAACTTCGCTGATATGGCCATATACAGCGGATACTTGAGGAATGACTTCATGCTACCAAAGAGCACACAAACTTTGACTTCTATATTCATGCAATCAGCTTCAAAAAGTCATTCTTTGCTGCTAACATCACAGCTACCTGTAAAAATGGTCCCTAAGTTACAACATTGAATAGTTAGTTGAAACATCTTATATATGGACGTGTATCAATTTGCAATGGGCATGTGCTACATAATTTCCTACCAAAGAATTCTCACCTTATCTGCAGCAAATTGTCTTGGCAATGGCAAAGCATGTGAAAGAAAAGGCACCAACTTTTTTCTTCATTTTCTTGAGAAAATTAATTCCTCTACAGATCCATGCTCCGTTACGCAAATTATAATTGCAAAGTGTTTAATATGAATGGCAGTACCATCATTGTAGTGCATTACTGCATTCAAATCCCTTGACACTTCCATGCACTGGGCAATTATGAAGACAAAACGATACATACACCCAAATCAGAGAAACTTACAGTAATTGAAGAGAACTGAGAGAAACACTTCTTTTTCTGTCCTACAGTCCCCCAATAAACAACAATAAGAACTTAGCAGTCAAACGGCAACTGCAAGAAAAAACATGTCTTTGATCTCTATCCAATTCTCCAGCTAAATACAACAATGAAGAAGCAAATCGGTACCTAATGTTGCTTAACCCAGCTATAAACTTATTCAAGTAAAGAAGCCAACATGTTCATATACTTGTACACCTGACTTACAGCAAATAAAAGAAAAAGTACCTAAAGCTCGGAATAAGCACCACAACTGAAGCTTGTAAAGGGCTTCTCACCAAAGCTAATGAGAATTTAAGAGAATTCTAAGCACAACAATTAAAACAGAATTAGGTGAATCCTCTACAAACACCTTAAGTTGCTCTATGCCTGCATATCCATTTCTAGTTCCAAGCAGGAAAAAGAAAAAATTCAACCAAAGAGATATATCAGAATGTGTTTCATTTAAGTAAAACAACTATTGCAAAGTCAGTGAACTAGTAATCAAAAGCAGCATGAATCATATGTTTCATGTGAGCCATTCTTTTGCCACGTGTCAATTGAACAACTACAATATGCTGTTATTCTTTCAACACCAAATCTAGATTCTCCAATCAGCAAAATCAACATCAAGAAACTCTCACTCATATTATCACAGAAGGGAAAGAATTATCACAATCTCATTTTAGGATGGCCATTCAATTGCAAATACAGAACCTCCAATGGATTAAGATTACAATTGCAAATGTATGTTACAAGTTACAATGTTCTAGCTCTGACAGAAGTTAAAACCATCATAAACTAAGCATCATAAATCACATATATAGGACACTACAAATGTTCCATCCTGTACGCGGGTTTTTGTTGTTGTTGTTCTTCTTCTTCTTCTTCTTCAAACATAAAGCACAAGTAACCTACAATCTAAAGCAACCTAAAACTCCAACTCTAACCTCAGTTATCACTATCACTATTGTTATTATTAATAGCAACATTATTATTACCACTGTGAAGATTACCAGCATTCCCTCCTCCTCCGCCTCCTCCTCCTCGTCTTCCATGCTTCAATTGTGAAATCTCCA
>CAODLS012486024.1:0-17017 GCA_948243855.1 Flueggea neowawraea | reverse complement strand
TCACCACTCAAATTCTGCTTACTCAAATCCAGAGTATTAGGCTTCAGTAAACTCCCAACACTCACCGGAACCCTCCCCGAGAACCCGCAACCACTAAGATTCAACACCAACAAACCCTTCAAGTCGCCCACATTGTATGGAACTTCCCCAAAGAACTTATTATGACTCAAATTCAACATGCTCAAATTGCTCATTCCCATTATCTCCTCCGGCACACTGCCACTTAAATTATTATCACCCAAATCCAAACTTTCCAGCTCTGAAATCCCTCCAAATCCTCGTGGAATGGGACCTGAAAACCGATTCCCTCCTAAAGATAACACCTTTAGCCTCTTTAACTCGGTAAGAAACACCGGAATCGGACCAGAAAACCTGTTCCTTTCCAGATCAAGCACTTGCAGTAAACTACATTTCACCAACTGAGAGGGAACATCATTAGTTAACAAATTATTCCCCAACCTCAACTCCTCCAACCGGTAAAGATTACCGATACTCGCCGGTAAAGTACCGTAAAAGAAGTTTCCAGAAAGATCAATCACTCTAATTTTTTTACTGATATTAGTCAACCAAGACGGAAACACACCATTGATGTGATTCTCGTGAATATCTAAAATCTCCAAAACACTAATACACCCATTTGACGGCGCCACCACACCCGTGAAGTTATTAAACCCTAACTTCACAATCCTCAATGAAGAAGCTTTCACATTACAAAACACACTTGCTGGTACCGAACCAGACAGTTCGTTCCGGGATAAAGAGAGAACTTCAAGCTTCGGAATCGAACCAATAGTTGCAGGAACCAAACCCTTCAGCGCGTTATCTTCAACACTCAAGTGACTAAGCGATGAACAGTTGGACAACGCCGACGGTAACGTGCCAAACAAGCGGTTGGAGTCCAACCATAAGTACTGAAGCTCTTGAAGATGGCCTATACTTGCGGGGACTTCTCCGGAGAAATTGTTGTACGAGAAGTTGATGAGTTGGAGCTGAGAACTTGTCGAGAAATTGGAAGGTATATTGCCCGAGAATGAGTTTGAGGAAACATCGAGGTAACGGAGAGCGAGTGAAATGTGGTTGGGAATTTCCCCAGAGAGGAAGTTGTGGGCGACGTTAAGGACTTGAAGGTTGGTTAAGTTAACTATGGATGACGGAAGAGTGCCGGAGAAAGAGTTGTATTGTAAGTACAGGGCGCGTAAGAGAGAGCATTGGGAGATAGAGGAAGGTATGGAGCCGTTGAAGTTGTTGGAGTGAAGGCTTAACTTGCGCAACTGGCGTAAGTTAGCAAACTGGTCAGTGAGTTTACCAGCGAGTTGGAGACGAGGCAAACGGAGCTCTTGGACTCGGTTGTTGTGACAGACAATGCCGCGCCAGTCACAAGGAGCAGCCGGCGTGGAGGTATCCCAGGCGTCCAATGCGCCCAGTGGGTCGTGAAGATTCCGCTTGAAAGACATCAGAGCTTGGATCTCAGAAGACGGAACGGCGTCGCTTCGGAAGCACAATAAGGAGGCGAAAATGGAGAAGAGGAAAATAGTCGTTGCCATAATGTCGTCCAGTTTCAGGTGAATGAGATAGTGGAGAAGAGAAGAGAGAGAGCTATGAGAGAAGCGGAGGAGGAGCGTAGAGAGGAAGAAGTGGAAGGGACAAAAACGACGCCATAAGTTGCGTTACAAGTGTAGAGAGTGTTGGAGCGCAACTTTTGGGTTTTCTCTCTCTTGGGTTCAAGAGGGATATGTGTCTGTCTCCCAAAAGTTGCAGTGAGGCTTTTTAAGGTTAGTTTTTTAACTCTGGAGGCAACGGAGCTTTTTCGCACTTTTTCTTTGCTTTTGGTTAAGAGCTTTCTCCTGGTAATGGGATTGAATCATTAACTCTCGTCTTGTGGACTCATTGTGATCACGAGGGAGGGGTTTGATGAACTCATCACATCCATGGGGTTTGATTGCATGATGCTATTAATTGCGTTAATGTCATTGTCGTACCCAAACTTTATTAGTTGTTACGCTAAACTCCTCAAACTTCATTTTGTTACAGAAGCACCATTAAATTTGTAAATTGTTTCGCTCGTAGCATGTACGTGACAGGATAGGACCATTCATTTGCTTAACTTCCACATGGACAGTCGAGTTGGCGTGTCATGCACTTGGCAATAACATGCACGACGGTCTTAAGCCCACATATCATCTAGGCAAAAAATGTTTATTTTTAATTTTTAATGTGAAAAATTAGTCATTTGTTTATTATATTTAAGTTTAGAAAGAAACAATATTAATATTTGTTTTGTGAAAATTTATTTTATTTCCATAACAAAAGTAGTTAAAAATATTTTTCAAGTTATATTCACAATAGGAAATGAGTTTTAAATAATAATTTTCTATTTAAAATACACCATCATCATCTAAAATAATAACAATAAAAAAACTCTTCTATTATAATTTAATGAATTAATTAATAAGAAAAATATTTAGACAAGTTGAATTGTTCAAAGACTCAGTTCTTGTAACAAGCAAAATATACAAGATTTTGTTGAAATAACTAATAAATCTAACACAAGTTAGAATCTTGATTAATTGGGTACACCTTAATTCTAAGAATAAGCAAATGATCAATTTTTTCAAAATTGATAAAAATTTCAGTTGAAAAAAGTATATAGTACAAATTTAAAATATTATTTTTTTGAATTTTGTTAAAATAGTAATTAAATTTAAGATAAAAGAATTAGAACTGTTACAAATAAAAAATACTTATATAACTACATTTTTTAACTTAATATCATTTAAGATTGTAATTTTTTTACCTATTTTTTATTATTTTTGAACCATTTACATTATTTTTAGAATTTTTTTAACATGAATCTAAATATATTTCTAAAAACAATTATATCTTTTAACTAAATTAAAAATCAGTAGGGCCCAATGAAATTTTGGCACCATTCTATTGTACGGAAAGTGAGAAGCAGAGGTGACATCTGTCATGTGCAAAATGTCATGTCACATTGTATTAATTATTGATTTTATATTAAAGGATGAGTTCATTGCAATAATTTAAATACTTCGAGGGTGATGTTGAAACAAAAGGAAATTTAAGGAGTAAGCATAGCAATCAAAAAAGTTTGAGTACCAAAGATAAAGTTAACTCCTATTAATTTTGACCAAATTCTTATCTGCTGCTACATGTTGTGAGGGTTTTCGGTCAATTGGGTGGGCCCCCACCTTCCTCAAATCCAGAATTATATTCAGATAATTTAACTGAATTCCACTGAATTCTTTAATTATTCTGATTAAAATAGTGATGCTTTGAACATGGATTTTATACATCCAAGGAATAAGATTACCTAAGCAAATAGTATTCGGAACTTGATTAACTAATAATTTAACTAAATAGTAGCATTTGATACTGATGGGATTCTGTTGTTGGAGTCATCTACTTGAATGTATACTGAATTAGTGTGGGCATCTCTTTTCAGAAACAGGAAATAAATGCTGAATTAGCCCAGCACTGATCCATTCTTTTCATGAACTTTGCGCACGGTTAAGTAAGTTTAGTGCCATTGAAAATTACCAAGAGCGACCCAAATTCAGCTTCAGAGCTGAAAATTTGGTGTGTAGTTGTGAATTGTGATGATGTTTTCGTTGACTTGCCACAGTTTGCAACTGTGGTGGACATGCATGTTCTGCAATACTACATCCGCACAATACAGCCAAAACATGTTAAAAGACATAGCCCAGCCAGGGCCTCACAAACTTGCCCATCTCTCAAATTCCTCCAAACTAGCCGTTTAAATATCATCCCTCCTGACCTTTCAATTCATAAAACTGCTGGACGGTGCGATGTCTTAAAGATTAATTGAAGAAAGACAATTGTATATTTTATTGAGTGTCACAACAGTGTATATATATACAACAATTTCAACAGTAATATGTTGAATAGAAAACATCTCAAATTTGGCTATAATTTGGAAATAATTATCCGGACAATCTTGACAGCTTTAATCCCTGAGATATTGCTCCTCAGATGGCAATGCTTGGCTTCAACGTTTCTCTATTATTTTGTCCATGATTTGGATTGTCAATTTGTCCTTCAATTGAGCCTTGATTGATTATAAGGACCTTATTAGTCTTTCCTATGCAGGGCGGTTACAGCTTGCAAACTCTGTGCTTCGTAGCCTATATGTCTATATCTGCTTATACTTGTTCTACCTGGTTCAGTGGTAAACGATATTGACCAGATTTGCAAAAATTTTCCATGGTATGGGAAGAGTGATTCTGTTAGGAGAGGATTGGTTGCTTGGAAAGAAGTTTGTTTACAGAAGAGTGAAGGTGGCTTAGGGGTCAAAGATTTAATTGCCTGGAACGAAGCTGCGATTAGAATTTATGGATTTTATTAACAGGGAAGGAGAGTATATGGGCAAAATGGACGATCCAAAATAGACTGAAGGCAACGAGTATTGGGGGTATTGTTAAGTTGGCTGATGCTATTGCTGGACCTTAGAGAAGTTTTTAAAGATTTATTTGTTTACTCTCTGGAAGATGGCAGCTCTATGTCATTCTGGTTTGATCCTTGGATTGGAGGGAAGTCATTATTTGATCTCTTTCCAGGAATTAGCTTTGATGATGCGGATGTCCCTAGAAAAACTGTTGTCCGAGATGTTTGGAGGCGTGGGAATCCGAGATTACCAGACCCTGTTAATTCTCAGATTGTCGAAGCATGCAACTTGTGCAACAACGGCGGATCGATGATGGGAAACCTGATAAAATCTCTTGGGCTCTAAATGGAAATAGGATCTATTCTATTGCTTCGGCTTAGGAGTTATTGCGGCCTAAAGTTCCCAAAACAAGCTGGTGGAAAGTCCTACGGGGTAAGAATCATATTCCTAAAATTATGGTTGGCCATTCGTGGTAGATTATTGACTGCAAATAGTGGAGATGGAATCTGTGTGTGGATGACTGTTGTCTTTTATGTGGTGATGATGTTGAATCCGTCCAGCACTTGTTTTTTGCTCGTAAATTTTCTGCTGAAGTGTGGAAAAGGGTGCTGGCTAGATGTGCTATTATTAGGGGGCTGTTATCATGGCGAATGGAAGTTAATTGGTTTTCCAGGGAAGCTGTTACTATGAGCCCGACATCACAAATTAGGCGTATTGCGTTTGCTGCAGGGTTATATCGCATTTGGAAGAAACGAAATCAATGTATTTTCTAGGGAAGCTTGTCCGGCTATTGAGAGGGGTTTTCGAGGCATTTGTTATAACATCAGAGATAAGTTCCTTTTGAATTGAACAGATACAGGAGATATGGAGGCAAGGGTATAATTTGCTTTCTTCGTTTTATTCTTTGATTTGTTGAGTTTGCCTTGATTGTTATAGCCGAGTTGCGATTTGTTAGTGATGTAGCTGATAGTACAGGGTTGTATTAACTGCCGAGTCTAATTTTCTCGGATTTGCTTGTATACTTCACTTCTTTTGGCAATAAGATGCTTTTACATTTATTGACAAAACAAATCAATAGCCACCCCCGCCAATATGGGCCTACATATGTTCTAAAAAGCCCAAACCAACAAGGAAATCCGCCCAGCCAATCTAAGTTGTTAGCTGCGGTTGGCAACTAAGGGGGAAAATTTAACATTTATACTCAAATAAAATTTAAATTTTGATAAATATAACTCATCACATAAAACAAATTGAATTTGACAAATTCCATTTTTAAGAAAAATTGCAATATTTTTGCGAGAAATTGATTTTTTCGCGAACAAAGATAAATTTCAAGTGACAAAAATCCGATCTCTCATAAGGTCTTCAATTGTCTCCAAATGTATTAAGATATATCCAAATGTATCTAAATGTCTTTAAATCACAATTTTTAATGTAAAATTTGATTTAGTAAATTTTTGATGCCTTAGTAAATCACATAAAACAAACTGAATTTGACAAATGCCATTTTTGAGAAAAACTTTTGTGAGAAATTGTTTTTTTGTGAAAAAGATAAATTTCAAGTGACAAAAAATCTAATCTCTCATAAATGTATTTAGATATATCCAAATATCTCCAAATGTCTCTAAATCACAAAAAAAATTTATGTAAAATTTGATTTAGTAAATTTTCGATGCCTTAATTGTTTAGATTAAATGTCTCTAAATCACAATTTTTTATATAACTTTTTATAATTTTTTCGATGGTCTCCAAATGTATCGAAATGTCTCGAAATGTTTCTAAATGTCTCCAAATATCTCTAAAAGTCCCTAGTTGTCTTTAAATGTATCCAAATGTCTCCAAAATTCTATGAAAGTCTAAGGCTATTTTCAAAATTTATGTAAACTTAACATGATAATAGCAGCTAGGGTTTCAACCTTAGCTGCCGCCTCCTTCACAAAACTTTCGAAGCCTCCTTCACAAAAGTCTCGTTGTTAGCCTCCTTCACAGATCGAGAAGAGAGAGAGACGAAGAGAGAGAAAAGGCGGACGACTGTCGTTTGTCACTTTAGATTTGCCACCACTTCTTAATCGTTCCAGATCTGCCATTTTTGTTCGTCGTTCTCGTCGAAGAGAGAGAAAGAGAGGGACGTGACGATAAAGAGACGAATAGAGAGAGAAGAGACAAACAAGGACGCAAACGACGAGAAACGCAGCACTGAGAGGAAGTGAGGACAAAGACAAGGTAGCTAGGGTTTGGTGATGAGAAAGAGGAAGAGAGGAGATGAAGAGGTTAGGGTTTGTTTGGGAAAGAGAGGGAGAGATGAAGAAAAAGAGACATGAGAGAATTGAGAGTGTGAGAGAAGAGAGAGAAAGATGAGAGAGAAAAAAAATGATAAAATAAGATGAAAACTTAATTTTTATTTAACTACATATATCATTTTTCAGTTAAAGAATAACAAAAATGGCAACTAGGAAATTAAAAATTAAAAAAATGACATTCTAATAATTATAAAATTTTAGATTATTTTTGTTAAAATTTGAATTTTATATGAGATAGACAATAATTAACTCAACTAACAGAGGCGCTAAATTTGAGGCACCAAAAAATCTGGACATGTTTAGAAGGCAGAAAAAATGTTTCCTAGTTTTTATATTTTGTGAAATTTTTTAATAGTTAATAATAATTATATAAAAACAAAGTACTTTTTTTAAAAATTAATTATACATAAAATACACAATACCATCGGTGCCAAACAAGCCTCTGTTTTCTTGGAAAGTCCACTGCAAAAAGTGGAGCTGGCAGCTGGGAGTAGTGAGTGAGAAAGGAGGAAACAGGGTTTAAGCTCTGAAAGAAACAGAAACAGAGAAGAATTGCATGGAGGGTTTACGACATCTCAGCATTGGTTTGTGCGGTCCTAGACTGGTTGCGTCACCGCCAGCTTACCGTCCAAAAAAACCAAAGCTAACTCCCAATTCGCTTACCGTCACTTGCTCCTCCTCTGCCAGTAAATGGGCCGATCGTCTTCTCAGTGACTTCCAATTCTTCACTTCCGGCACCGACATTTCTTCTTCCTCGTCTGCTGACTTCGCCAATTCCACCACCGCCACTTTCTCCCCTCCCCCTCCCCTTCCCGCCTCCCCCGAGCGCCACGTGCCTATCCCTCTCCATTTCTATCAGGTAAACAATGTCGAATTCATTTTCCCTTACTTTCTCTCATTGCGGTTTGATGCTGAGAAAAGTGAATGCGGAATAGGTGTTGGGAGCTGAGACGCATTTCTTAGGAGATGGAATAAGGAGAGCTTATGAAGCTAGGGTTTCGAAACCGCCGCCTTATGGATTCAGTCAAGAAGCTTTGATAAGCCGGAGACAGATTCTTCAGGCGGCGTGTCAAACCCTAGCTGATGCTAAATCAAGAAGAGAATATAATCAAGGCCTTATCGATGACGAGGAGGGCACTGTCATCACTCAAGTTCCCTGGGACAAGGTAATTATTGTTATTGTATTTGGTATTTTTTGGTATTTGTTAAGAGAGAATTTATGCATTAGGGAAATTGGACTAATTGGCAATGTGTATGTGTAGGTTCCAGGGGCTCTGTGTGTGTTGCAAGAAGCAGGGGAGACAGAGTTGGTTCTCCAAATCGGGGAAAGCTTGCTCAGCGAGAGGTTGCCTAAGTCCTTCAAACAAGATGTTGTGTTGGCCATGACACTTTCTTTTGTTGATATGTCAAGGGATGCTATGGCATTGAATCCTCCCGATTTTATTAGTGGGTGTGATTTGCTTGAAAGAGCTTTGAAGCTGTTGCAGGTAGTAAAGTTTTTTTTTTTTGGTTGTACAGTATTTAAGGGACTTTAAATTTTGCCTGCGTCTGTTTTGATATTTTCAACTTTATGAGAAAAATACAGCGCCTTTAGTTTTTTCTTAATTCTATGTTGGTGTTGTACAAAAATGTTGTGCTACTTGATGAAGACTTTTTATCTTTTGCATGTAGGAGGAAGGCGCCAGTAGCCTTGCCCCCCATTTGCAAGCGCAGATTGATGAGACGTTGGAGGAGATTACCCCTCGATTTGTCCTTGAACTTCTGGCCTTACCCCTTGGTGATGAATATCGGACAAGAAGGGAGGAGGGTCTGCGTGGATTGCGCAACATATTATGGGCCGTTGGGGGAGGGGGAGCACCAGCTATCTCTGGAGGATTCACCCGCGAGGATTTCATGAATGAGGCCTTCTTACACATGACAGCTGCTGAGCAGGTAAGAGCAGAAATTGTATTTATCGAACATGCCTGCCTTATTATGCTTAGTGACTATTCTCTTTGCTTCCTCAGACAAAAAAGAACAAGAAATGTATATTAACTTTTTCCCTTTTCTTCAATGAAAGGTTGATCTCTTTGTAGCAACACCAAATAATATTCCAGCAGAAAATTTTGAAGTTTATGGAGTTGCTGTCGCCCTTGTTGCCCAAGCTTTAGTGAGCAAAAAGCCTCATCTCATCCCAGATGCTGATAACCTATTCCAACAACTTCAACAGATTAAGGTAGCAGCACAAGGGAGTGCTGTTTCAGTCTATGGTGCCAAAGAAAACCGTGAAATAGACTTTGCATTAGAGAGGGGCCTCTGTTCTCTACTTTTGGGGGAAATTGACGAATGTCGTGCATGGTTAGGTTTAGACAGTGATAACTCAACATATAGAAATCCACCAATTGTTGAATTTGTCCTTGAAAATTCACAGAATGATGATGACAGTGACCTTCCTGGTCTTTGTAAGCTGTTAGAGACCTGGTTAATGGAGGTGGTCTTTCCTAGATTTAGAGAAACAAAAGATATTCAGTTCAAACTTGGAGATTATTATGATGATCCTACTGTTTTGAGATACTTAGAAAGACGTGAGGGAGATGGTCATTCACCCTTAGCTGCAGCAGCAGCTATAGTGAGAATTGGGGCAGAGGCTACTGCTGTCATTGATCATGTGAAGGCTAGTGCTATTGAGGCTCTACGGAAGGTGTTTCCTGTAGGTAACAAGGATGAGAGTGTAGATAACCGACAACATGATGGGATGAATTATTCTCGCCCTGCTGAATATTCTTCGGAAAATCTTGACCAAAATAATGCTGCTACTGTAGTTGATTTTTCTGGGAATATAAGTTCTGATGGAATATCTGAAGAAGTATCAATTACTGACAAAATAAAAGATGCAGCTGTGAGGATTATGTGTGCTGGTGTGGCAATAGGTATGATAACCTTATTGGGCTTGAAGTACTTGCCGTCCAGGGCTGCCTCATTTAGGCATAAAGACACTGGTTCGGCACTGGCATCTGATATGACTGACTCAGGTATGATCTAATAATAGTTTTCAGTATCTATCTTCTGGTGACAGTCCGCTCATATTTGGTCTACTTTTGAACTGTGCAGAGTTATTGGTAGATGCAAAAACTACGGATGAATTAACCAAAATGGATGCCAGATTTGCAGAGGGCATAGTTCGGCAGTGGCAGAACATTAAATCTCTAGCTTTTGGACCTGATCACTGTCTGAAGAAGTTGCCAGAGGTAAGGAAATATCCAGTTTGCTTGCCTGCAAAAATTTCTATCTGATCCCAAATCAGGGGGACTTTCTTGGTGGTTCTCTGACATGAAGAACAAATTTAGGTATTGGATGGTCAGATGCTGAAAGTATGGAAGGATCGTGCAGCTGAAATTGCACAACTTGGTTGGGTGTATGAGTATAATCTGCTGGATCTAAGAATTGACAGTGTCACTGTATCTCTTGATGGTCAACATGCTGTTGTTGAAGCAACCATAAAAGAGGAAACCCGTTTAAGTGACGCGCTTCATCCTGAAAATAATGCATCTGATACTAGAACCTACACGACGAGATATGAGATGTCATGTTCCAATATGGGATGGAAGATAACCGAAGGAGCAATAATGATGTAAAGCTTGGCGTAGTTTTGCTGTAAATAACTTCTTCAGTTTTGCTCATATCAAGGTACTATATCCTATGTCTATCCACGTTTTAGTTTTGATTCAAATATGTTTTCTGAAGCTGTGCTATTAGATCAGCAGCTGCAAAATCACCCCTCTATTAAGTTATGGTTACCTTTTTATCTTCCTTTTACTTAGAATGTACTATACCTAAATTTTCTCACTGATGGTTTAAGTTTACGCTTAGTCGTTGATTTTTACGCTTAGTCGTTGATTTTGGTCCATCTTGCCTTGACTACGAGTATGAGGCAAACTTAGCTTGTGTTGCATTACTTGTTTAGAATTTACAATTCTTTTGTATAGGTTAAAGCCTTGGAAAATGTACATCAAATGCTCTCAGCAGCAGAGTATCAATGAATTAAAACCTTGCAACTAAAATCAGCTTAAGTGGTGCCTTTTCAATTTACAAGCAAGAGAAGCGAAACTTCTAAGAAAGTTAAACTCAGCGTTTGGAGTCAGGGACTGTGAACCAAATACATGAACAAGGAAAACTTATGTACCTTCAACATCAACAAAGCTTATAATAGGGAAGACATGTTATCTCTCCAGCTGGTTGGTCTCTGAGCCATGGATGGTGTTATGAAACTGAGTCCAAACATCTCTTTTGGTGCATAGCGTGGCTCTACAAATCCAAACAACTTTGCCACAAGATTAGCACTTTCCTTGATATGTTTCATGTCTCTGTGGTCTGTCCACAATCGGCGCGCCAACTGCAGGCTCCTCTGCTTTGTGTCCAAATCAATGCCCCATTTCTCATACAGGTTCTCTCTCTCCTTCTTCGTATACTTCTTCTGCAATTGCTTTGCTAATGTTTCCCTTTCGCGGTTAAGAGCCTTCATACTGTGTCATTCCCACAACTTAAATATCACATATTGTCTACTTCATATAACATAATGGAAGAGAAAATTCCCGGTTGGACAGAAAGGTTACCTTGCTGCTGCGGATACTATCTGATTATCAATCAGTGAATTGGTTGCACGAGAAGATGTGTCTTTCAGAAAGTATAATCTTCTGAGCTCTACCTCCGTATACACATTGTCTGAAGGATCACCTTTGAAGAGCAGGAAGAAGTAACTTCTGTGGACCAGTGGAACGTTGCACCTTGCCCACAGTTCAAGTATCTTTCGCCGGTATCTCTCAAATTTAATTGGCCAATTAGTATGGTGCTGCCTGGTATTACTTCCTCTCTCTGCATCTCTGTGGGTTTTTCTTGATTCATAAGTCCTGCTTGATGCTTCGGGAACCTAAAAAAGTAGCCAAAGCACGTGTTAAAAACTGTAACATCTTCATTAGATAAACTGTATATACCATTTCCTTGACTTTGTTTGCATTGCGAGAATAGAAATTATAGTATAAGAAGGAGAAAGGAATAGATTGGCTGCTCACTGGAACATCAGCAATTGGATTTTCTGAGCGATGTTTAGTAATTTTATTCACTCCTGCACCAAAGTCGAGGACACTTGTGGTGTCGTCTACTTGTACATCTATCTCTTTGATGCTCTCTTCTGTTGTATGACTACCAATCGACTGTTGAGAATCATCTGTAGTCATGTTATGAGTCTTGTCGTCTTTACCACTTTTGGGAGGCGGTTGCTCAATTTTCTCTTCTTTGTCTTCTTCTTCCTCCTCTTCAGTAATGCAGTCTTTACTTTCTTCTTTATCTGGCCAAAGCCAAGATGGAATAGTCATAAGAATCGATCTCCGGCTAGTGCTTCGAGTCCATCTCAGGCCTTTCGAGCTGGAGGCATCCATTTTTCTCAAGGAAGGAGATCGTTCTAAATAGTCAATGGTCCTGTGCAACTCCTGAATCTTTTGTTTTAGAGCATCATAAGTATTTGCTGAGTTGATTCGACTCAACACCTTATTTTCATTTCTTATGGACGATACTGCACCTTCTTTCATGGCACCTGTGATATCTGAATTTCCTTCTGTCTGTTTGGAAATAGGTGACAGGGTATCACTTCCCGGTTCCCTGTTCATGCTGGTTTCTTCCATTTCAATACATCTTACATCCTTGCGGGCATTTTCATATTCATCGTTCTCTCTTTGATCAATCTCCTCCCAGCCACGAGATGGACCAGCCCCAGAAAATCTTGACCTGCCCTTATCTAGCAGAAAATTGTTTTCAGAACTTCCATAACTCTTCAGGGATTGTTTAGAATCATCAAAATCCTTAAATGTGCTACTTCCAACAAGACCTACATCTAGACGAAGCGGGTTGATGATTTCTGAGGTCTCAGAAGCTGACATTTCTTCTACTCTCGAAAGTTTGTCTTCTCCAACTGATTTGAGCAGACTCTCAACGCGTGACTGAGCAAGATCACGTTGCCATATGAGTTCTTTGATCTCTTTATCCATCTGCATTAATTTCATTCAAAATAAAACATGAAAATTGTATAACATTCATGTGCATTGTTTTAATGATGATCTTTTAATACGTAAAATTAGCATGGATAATCACCTGTTCAATGATAAGGTCCTTCTCTCGCAGCCATGAAGCAGAATCACCTGAAATAGAAATTGATCCTCTGCTCCTCAATTGGCTCTCCAGCCTGGCCAATTCCTTTTGCAGTTGTTTTACCAATACTTTGTCTGACATCACCACATTGACCTGCGCATTTGTGGTGACCTCCTTTGCACAACTTGCAAACAAGAGGGTGTTTCTTGATTGCTCAACATGACTGCGCGCAGGGCTCATTGTGCAAATTATGGCCGTTCTTGCATTGCCTCCTAAGGAGTTCTGCAGTATGCGGGTTAGCTTGGAATCTCTGTAAGGTACATGCCCATTTCCTCCCTTGCTGCACCAATTATGGCAGTGTGCATCGTAAAATGACTACACGTGCAACAAAAATTACTTAGAACACGTTAATTAGTAATAAGGAAAGAATCGCACACCTCAATTTGCGTATTACAGTTCCCAGGGTAAGTAAACTGCGGTTAATGTGGGAACCTTCTTTCAATCTCAGACCAGCTGTGAATGCCTGCGAAGCACGCTCACTTCCAGCAAGATCAACAAAATTCTGGGTATGAAACAACCATTAGTTCTTCATTTTGTTTTCTCTCAAGTTCTTGGAAACAGTCACGCGAGCAGATAAAAAAAAACGAAACAGCTATTTCATACCACTGTGGCTATGAGAGTGCTTGAACTTCCGGCACCGGAATATTCACGAGCAGAACTTTCGACCGTCTGAGAGATTCCATCATTTCACACAAAAAAGAAAAGAGTAAATGATTTTTTTTCTGAGGAGAACAATTAGGCAAGGGTCGTTGTGGAAAAGATGCCTACCAGACGCAGAATTTGATGAGATCTGGAGCTGGTTTCATTCAGAGAGGTTTCTCCTATCTGTCTCTGGGCTACAAGAATCCGAACACCAAAGCTTTCAGTAACAAGAAAACAAAAATGCTATTCTACAGAAGGTAATTATTAGGAGCAGCTTTACCTTCACATATGGAAAGAAGTTCCTGAAGATGATTCCAGTCTATCAGAGTCTCCTCTATAAGTTTCTCTACCACGGTCCCTCTCTGTTCGAATGCAACACCAACAATCAAATTCAGTTCACAGATTCTTCTTCAAAAACTCGTACCAATATTTACCTCTGGATCATCTAGGACTCTAAGTGGAGTGCTGTCGTTGCTAAGAAGATCTCTCACAGCTTCATTGTAAATCTCCATAGCAGAGAATTTCAACACAAATTCCCTCTCTTTATGCTAAATTATAAACCAAAGAAACAAAAATCATTATCAACAGAAAATTCAATCACATTTCATTTTGATCATATTTAAAAGTACCTTGTCGATGTATTCATATATATCAGCCACAGCATACTCAGTAATTCCGCTCATTGTGTATGTCTTTCCACTGCTTGTTTGACCATATGCGAAAATGGTTGCTACAGATACATAAAATAAATTTCATCTATCAGATTACAAATGCGAAGATTGAAAGCAACAAATCGGGAAAGCTTACTCACAATTAATGCCGCTTACAGCTGAAAGAGCAATTTTTTTTGCTCCTTCCTCGTACACCTGTTCCGTTGGACATTCACTCCCGAATACCCTGTCTACAAATTAAACAATATCATTAAAACTGCCTTCATAAATCCAAAAAGTCCAAGCAGAACCAAATAATAGAGCGATTAATACCGAAAGTATAAGCAGTGGGGAACATGGAGCGCTCAGGCATGTTGCTTTTGAATATAATGGTGGCGTTGTTAATGCATTCCCAATCTGAAACGTCGTTCAAGGCAATTTTTCTCTCGTTCAAAGGCCTCACCCTAACCGACACAAATATTTTCTCTTCATTACTCTGCACTTCCCCAAACAGGTCTTCTCCGCCAGTGTAGGACGACCCCACGCTCATGGTATCATCTTTCGCTCTGACACTCATTTTCCTTTTTTTTTCTTTTAATTCAAATTCTCTCGAACGAACTGTATGATGATGATGATGATGATGATTGAAGGATGAACTGTAACTTTGAAGAACTCAATATTCCACACTTGATTTGAAAGGAAAAGGAAATGGCAGCAAGACGTTGCTCTATTTCCTGGTTGATGAGCTGCGAATGTGGCGCTTTAAAGAAGAAGAAACAAAGAACAGAATAGCGAACGCGAGAGGTTATATGGTTGGGATAAGTGTGAAACAATTATTTCTGTTGCATCTTCTCTGTTCCGTTCCCTCCCCCGCCACCTTCTTCAGTTGCTCTCGCAATGGAGGAGGGAGAGGACGAGGCGAGAGGGAGAAAGATCAGAGCAAAGAAGAAAAAATGCCTTTTCGTTTCTTCTTCCTTCTCTCTTCCTGTTTCGAATCTAACGCTTCTTCTCTGTTTGCCAGAATTAGGCCTTACAAATATAACCGCCACTCTGTTATTTGCCATTTTAAGACTCTTCACTGACCGTTTTAGCCTCCGTGATTTTTTTGCAGTCTGTATTTTTCACAGATTCGATTCCACGGAGGTAAAAATAGGATAAGCTCGTCTCTTCGTATGGTTAATGACACCATGCACGTAAAACCAACAAAAATTTACAATCGCATCACGTTCTCGCCAATTGGTTTGGGCCTTGGCTGTGAAATCAAGTCCACTGTGGCTTAAGTGTATTTTAGTCTTTATGAATGAATCCTCGACAACATCCCAGGATCTCGAAAGAACATCGATGAATGTAAATTTTCAATCACAGTTCATGCCTATCCTTGAAACTGTATCATCTTGCATCCGAAGTCTCTCGAGTTACCCTGATTAGTGGCAACAATGATCTTGCCACTGCAGGTGGCCAGCTGGCGCCTCTGCTCTCATTGATGCGGATGAAATTATCGCTCATGACTTGTAAACTCGACATTATGTAGATGCTTTTTGATCACCTTTGAGGCACGATGTTCTCTAAAATCCAACAGAATATCAAAGCAAGGAAAGGGAGAAGCGTCACATAACTGAAGTGAAGCAACAACGTGATGCTTAACATTTCAAATCCATGATTCTGACATTTGGCAATTCCAAGATAAGAATCCATTATTTCATGCTTTCATCATCTTCACGCTATCTAAAATATCAACGGACTTTCTTGTTAAAGGGGCAGAAAGGGACTAGTACCTGTTATCATCCTGATATAGAAACGTGACGAGCAGCAATGCCTTGCATAAAAAATGCCAATATTTCTCAAATAAATAAATCATATTTAATTAGGTCGCCAATTTCTGCTTCTCCCAATGGAGGTCACAAGTAAATGAAATGCGTCTAGGCTTTTCGTTTCTTTGTTCTGCCATCGCTTGCTTCCATCAGAAGCTGCATGTACCGCGCAGGGGCAGCGCTTTACAGTTCCCCTGATGACCAAATGCATTCTGCTTTGCACTTACCCAAATGTTAGCACAAAATTTGTCTACCAGTAGTCTCCGCATGAACATTGACCATCGTTAAAGTGATGAAACCTCTTTCCATCTCTTGCAATGATTGTTCTCCCTACAACTTTTGAGATATATTTAAACGCAGTGTGGCAATCACCACATATCCTAAGGTTCTTGAAAATTCTGATCGTGGCTCCAGAGGGAAGTTTCATGAGTCCAAAAGCAACCGCAAGCTTTTCACTGTGTAGACAATGCAGATTCTTTTTGGTCAGACTCCATGTCGTGCAATACAAACCTTGTATCAGGGACATACCCCAATTTTCTCATTTCAAGACCCAATTGTTCAAGATAACTGTAAACTGCTTGCACTTCAGGGTGCACCGCATCATCAACTAAGAATACGTGGACCTTGTTCTCAACCTCAGTCCAGCTACATGCGGGCTCCTTCTTCACACCCCGTTCCCTCATTAGCATTCGCACTTTGGCCACATCGTTCCACCGGCCAACAACAGCAAACATATTTGACAATAACACATAGGTCCCATCATGTTGGGGCATCAGCTCAAAGAGTTGTTCGGCAGCTTTGATTCCCAAATCCATATTACCATATATCCGACAGCCATCAAGAAGAGCTTCCCCAATTGGCGCACCTGGCTTAAAGGGCATTGTTTCTATAATATCTTCTGCTTCCGAAAATCTCCCAGCTCTGCATAGCAAATCAACAGCACGGGCATAATGATCTTCACCTGGTGTTATACCATAAACAGTATGCATTGAGTTGAAGTAACGTTGTCCT
>CAODLS012485245.1:0-15168 GCA_948243855.1 Flueggea neowawraea | reverse complement strand
TGGCTTGCTATCCACAACTTTCCCACTCCCACCTTTGACAGCATTCTTGTCACCAAGAAGCACTGCGTATAAATTCTGAGCAGTAACTGCTTCCCCAGTATAGTCCTATCAAGTAGTTATCAATTCCACAAAGTTACGTTTTTGCACACTTCCATTTAACTGTAAAATAATACCAGTTTTATTAAAAACAACTTTTTATCGTAACTTTAAGTGGTTGTATCCCACTAGAACATGATTATTAAAACTATATGTGACTGGACCATGGTCAAGAATTAGTTAATCAAACAATTAAGCACTTAAATTCTCTTTTTGTTAGTTATCAATCTACTTAATTTTTTCCAGCTGGAAATATTAAAGCATACTATGATCAAAGTTATTATTAATTAAAGGTCACGACAAAGATTCCAATACTTACCCCAATCATGTGACCAAATATAATAGTTTACAAATTGCAGATTAAGAAATAGAAGATATTTTTAGAGATAGGTCCAAATAAACTCATTATTTAAGCAAAACGCACAACCTAGTACCTAATGCCAAACAATCTAGACAATCCCAGTCTCTATCCCCATTATCAAATAATGTTAAATTCTTTCGAAGTCGTCCAGGATATTTTCAATGAACAATACAATTAATTAAAAAGAAACTTAGGAATAGGACACGACCATGGAATCCTAGATTTACAGTATGAATTTAATTACATAAGAAATTAAATTGCAACTTAATTAATATCAGACAAGTCATAATTGCAAATGGATGGTAGCAAATTAAGGTTAATTTGCAATGTTAGTCGCTATCAACTTTGTGTCATACCCACCAGCAAAAGTCTTGATTAATACAAATCGACCAACCTTAACCACATGAGACCATGACAAATGCACCAATAAATATTACTTTACTTTATGATCAAAATTTAAAAATAACTTATTCCACAATATATACTTTTTTTTTTAAATGAAGAACATTTCATGTACCTTGGGGACACCAGCATAAACATCTTCACCTTGTGGATGGTTGATGATGACTCCAAGTCTCGGGTTCAATTCATGCTTCGCTATATCATCATACATGAATACTATTATGTTCTGTTCCTTCAATCCACCTTTCCTTAGTATCTGATATGCATGACATACATCAGCCTGCATACACAATGTCAATTCCATTTGTTACTCATTCCGTCAAGAGCGTTAGCAAAATTTTTCCAAATAATCTGATATCCAGACACCTTTCTGATATCTGACCAAGAATATATGACTAAAAACCTACCGATGAGTTTGTAATTACTTATATTGGTATTAGAGTCAATTTAGTCACTAATGGATTGAGAGTTAAATTCTCAATTCCAAATGGACTTGTAACTCATATTGGTATTAGAGTCAATTCCAACACTAATGGATTAACACTGATGGATTGAAAGCTACATTCTCAATTTCTCAGTGGAAGGAAATAAAATGACTTATAAAACAAAATATGACTAATTACAACCTCTCATTACTAGTAAAATTTATTACTTTAATGACAAGAATAAATGTTAGAAAAATTTTTCATTGCACTGACCCACCTAGCTGTTTAGTACTTGTCATCTACTAAATAACCCACTAAGGTCTATATATGCACTCACATCGCACTATCAAAGAAATTTTAAATTTTATTTTTGTTATCATGTTTTCTTAATTCGAATCATAACCTCTAAATTAGCTTTCTAAGATGAATCTAGATTCTTTGTGGATGTTAAAAAGTCGAGCCCCAATAAAAATATGTGTTCAAACATTAATTTCAATGCTTTTTTTAAATTGAGATTTTTCTTTCTATATAATAAAGAATCATCTTTTAAATTTATTTCCAAATCCCTCTCTATTTCACTTTTATTCCACTCTTATCTCTAAGAGCACTTTTATTCCACTCTTATTTCTAAAAGCAAAATAAAAGAGAAAAAATTAAGAATTAAATGTTTTATTAGAAACATATTTTAAAATTTTTATAATTAAATATACTTTCAATTTATACTGCAATTATACTTTTATTTTTATTAAAAAATAATGGAGAAATAATTAAGAATTAAATGTTTTATTGAAGACAATTTTTTAAAACCAAAATTGCTGCTTTGTGCGGAATATAGGGCACGAGATGCTCTTACAACTTTACTTTCCTGTACCACCAACCCAATTTTTAGATTCTTTTGTGGGAATTAAAAACTTTGGAGTGTTAAAGATATATTCAACTACAACCTCACTTTCTTTAATGGTATTAAAGTTTTGATAAAGTAGTGATTTCCAGAGCGAACCGACTGGTAATTTAGAATGAAATTACACTAATTTCTTGGCTTAAACAAAGAAAAGAAATTTTAAAGAAACCAGAAAGACAAAGAAAGATGTCATCATATTACTTGAAGTGAATTTGATTACCTGATGTCTGTAATTTCCATAACCATTAGAACCGGCAACAAGAACAGCCCATCTTGTACCAATAACAGAATCATCATCAACTTCTTCTTCCAGCTCCTTCTCAGTAGGCATCAGAATTCCAGACTCGAACCGGTTAAACCTGGAAGCCTCACAACCAACTTCCATACTTGCAAGAACATAACCGATCACCAACAACAACAATAACCAAGGTTCCCGGGTCGCCGCTTCCATGCTGGCCGGTTCAAGAAAACACCAACCCAGAAGGAAATTAAATTGAAAGAATATTAAAGAAGTTTTCTTGAAAAGAGAAGTATGAAGGGGAGGAGGAGGAGGAGGAGAAGAATTATTTAAAGAGAGGATGACGAGGCAGTGTAGAAGAGCATGCAGAAGAAGGAGTTGACACGTCCAGAAAATGGTTCGGAGTTTGTGGGTCCGTAGATGCGGTGTGCGATGCAATTGGGTTTACTCTTTGATTATGTTTTTCTTGTTATGGGTGAGAAGTGTTTACTGTCTATTTACAGTTCTTTGGAATTCAGTTTTTTAGCTGTACTTTGAACACATAGTAAGTAGTAATTGTGGGGTGAAGGCTCTATTTGGAGCCTAAGTTTGTTCGACTGACCGGTTCAAGACCTAACTTTTTTTTTTGTGCGGTTCAGTATCTAAGCTATTTAAAAAAGCACGGTTTAAGGTCTTTACCAGGACATCTTTAATAGTTTAGACTCTTTTGATACAATGGAAGGATTTAATAAAATATTAATGTGTATTAAATCAGATCTAAAGGTCTAAACCATTAAGAATGCTCATGGACTAAAGTGAGCCCAAGAAAACTTTAAGTCCTCAACCGCTTGGTTTAGAAAACTTTAAGGTCCTGAACGTTAGGTGTTGTGGCCATTTTATGCGCAGTAATTGTGTATGTTTTGTGTGCTAGGTTGAGCTTATCGGCTTTTATTTTGTTAACAGAGCATTATCTCTCAATAAGTATTTTTAAAATTTGAATTTTTTTGACAAGTTATTTTATTTGCTCCCATTATGTGGAACATGCGATCTCTTAACGTTTAGTCATTTACTCTAGTATCAATAGTTACAAGTGCATTAATAAAATTTGAATTTTTTGATAAACAAAGTCTGATGTTATCTATTTTGATCTATTTGATTCAAGAGAGATGAGAATTAGTTCGAAAAAATTTTATATATGAGAGCAGTTTAAAGAAATTTTGTGCTTTAAAAGCTCAAATTTACAATGATAAACATGCTAAGCTTTGAAGTAATCCTTTATTAATTATCAATAAGTGGTAGTGAAAAAATTATAATTATGACATATAGCTAAAATTACAAATTAATAATGGTATTTGAATGCTTGATTAAAATTGAGAATGGAGTAAAGATCGTCTGAAAATGATTATAATCGTTAAAGTTGGTCCGATGAGGGGGAGGAATTTAGGGGAAATGTGTTGTTTTGGGGTAAATGAGAAGTGAAGAAAATGGTGTTTTGGGATAGGATTTAGGTTGGTAAAGTCAGTTTGGTCATGATTGTTTTATGACTATTTAAAGGCTAAATGACAAGCTTATGCTCATGGGTTTAGATTTTTATTTGGGGTTGGGAAGGTTTATTTCTGACCGTCAAAGTGATCCGTTTCAATTACATAATGATTACTGAGAAATCTTTTTACTACTATCTTGTCTTTAATTTGTTGGATTTGGACAAATGTTGCATATTAGCTTGAACTTGAGGTAGCCTTTAATGAAATTGTAGTTATTTAATTGCTAATCTTTTTATAAATTGACGTTGCTCTTTTCGTTTAATAATCTTAACAATGGAATTAAGTATTATTGCTTTTATCTAGTCCTTAATTAATAATTAGTGCTATTAATTTTGTGAAGGAATATTCTAATATTCTTATGGACACAATGCTTCAATATAAAAGCATATGGAACTTCTGTGAGAAAATATGTTGGGACAATTACCTAGAGACCCTCGCTTTTCCAGCAATATCGAATTTGGTCCCAACTTGTTGAAACCTTCTCATTTGACCCATACAATTATTGTTGAGATGGCACATTCATCTATGACATTAACATATAATTTATTGTCGTTGTTTAAATACAACAAGTCAATAACAAAATTTGTAGTCCAAAACATATCTTCCAATTTCAGAGTTAAATTTTTTTTGTTTTCATGTAGAACGTAATGTAAGACAATACACTTATTTTAATAAAAGGACGAAAAAGAATACAAATTTCTGAATAATGGTAAGAAATTTTTTTTTTTTTATCAGAAGTATATTGATTTTTTTTTGCCGAAAAAGTAAAATGAAAAGTTGTGTTGAATACGACATTTGGAATTTGAATTGATGAGAGCTTCATGAAATTATATTTATATTATTTACCTGATGAAGCCCGCTGAAGTAGCTCAGTCGGTTAGAGCATATGGCTGTTACCCATAAGGTCGAAGGTTCGACCCCTCCCTCTAGTGCCCCTATTTCTTGCCCCCTCAGTCTATCCTGCACTTTTTGTTCATGCAGATTTACAACATGCTTAAATCCAATCTTCACTTCAGCAAAAATGGCTCTCTAGTCTGATATGATAATTGTATATTGCTTTAACTTGTATTCTTTGTGGCTAGTTCTGTTAGGACAGGACAGTGTCTTGAATGCGTTAAGATTATTAAGGTTGTAGCTGCTGTACTTCTAGATGATGACAAATTAAAACTCAGTGGAGAAAACTCCTCCATGTTTATTATTTCATGGCCCAGGTTGTTATCCTCTCTTCAGCATCTTCAGAAGTCGACTACATATATCAAATGAAAACACAGATTTCAAGACTCTTTATTTCTGTAATCATTCTACCTGCAGAACAAAAACACTGAAACTGATAACAGAGGAGTAAACTTCTCCAATATGTAATTCATCCAGTAAGAAAGGCATTCGTCTTAACTGGTTATTTGCATTGTCCTTGATCATAAGGTTTCAAAACCATGCAAAGCTTATATGCCGTCCAATTGAGATTGCAGATACATAACGAACCAAAGTTACGATAATCTAGATGTCAAAATCACTTAATGTCAGGTATAAATCCCCTCATTGCATATGAACCAGGAATAGTACAAAACCATCTAACAGGTGTAAAGACATCTCAAACCAGTACAAGCCAACAGGGTTTTAGTACTTCCCCCTCCACGAATGCCACTTCAATTTAAACTGGTACCACAGTGGAGGAATACCCAAAATTCCTTTTGCTAGCCTAGGATCAAAAACATCAAACTGCATCCGACTTAGGGAGTCCAAGAGAACTTGAGCAGGCACAGCAGGCAGAAGCACTGGACGAGCTTCAGCTTGAACTGTTGAAGTCAATTCACGAGCCTTCTGCAAATGGATATTAGCCACTGATGCAATCTCAAAAACTGCCTCGCATAATCCATCACGTGAATCTAAGTGGATCTCTTGTCTACCTCCCTCTTTTACCAGCAAACCATGCTTGGCTGCCACTTCAATTGGTATATAGGAAAAGTGGCGATTGCGACTAGCATGATACGGCAATGACCGTAGTAACAAAAGAAGGCCACTAGCCTTGCCAACATGAGATGCAGCGTGATCAGCTGCAGTAGACCTGATTCCCCCAGCTTGAAGAATCATATACAAAAGGGTTGACACGGTATCCTCAGCATATTTTTCCAACTCTTCTATAGTTTCTGGAATGTCCGTAACATCTCTTTGTGCATCTTTGATGCGAGCTTCAACAGTCCGTTTCAGCCACATCTTGCTAATTTTATTCTCAGATATCACTGCTGCAAGAGCCTGCGCTGTCGGGTTCTCAATCAACTTATTGGCATAGATCTTATCTATAGTTTCTTGCCACCAAAGAAGGCGCATGAGACCAATCCTGGGGTCTGAAGCAACATCCATTGCTCTAGCGGTTTCAACATTAAGGGCACGAAGAGCAAATGCTGCCTTCCGCATGTTAGGAGGAAGTTCAAGGAGGCAGAGATAATGGTGGTAATCATAATTTCGCACTTGCTGCACACAGTAGGAAAAAGCCGCACGTAAGCTGTTAGTTGCACCTTTCATCAAATGCCACTGAGCTCTCTCCTGCAAATGCATGATCACCAACAAGTTCGGAAAATTTATAACTAATTAGAACATATTTACTCAATAATACCTCATTCAACCTATATTTATTACGATCAAACCACGATATATGATTAGATACAACTGGTTCTCAACAAGCACCTCAAGGCAGCAATTACCAGGACTCTTGGAAATGACGAATTTAGATAATGCTCTACAAGAATTAATCTCATAGCCAACTTTTTGTTAGTGCATATCGACAACAAGCTTAAATCTTTAATTTCAAGTAAAATAGAAAAGCTTCGAGATTTGTAATCAAAATCCCCAAACATGCCAAGTTCTTACTCTAATTAGAGGATCATTGTATCGAAGAAGGGAAAAACTCTCAGAGGCATTTTATCGAACAGAACGGATACATTAAACTTCTGAAAATGAGAGAACCTCAATGTGGGAAATTGAAGCTTACCCAGAGGGGGAGGGCGAGAGAGAGGGAGAGAGGAGGTGTTGAAGTAGAAAGCGAAAGCAGAGAGTTATGAGATCCCAACTGAAGACTCGTCGCGAAGCTACTGAGAGATCTGAGGATGGAAAATGATGACCTTTTGCTCGTAGCGTCTGTTACTAGGAGAAACTATACGCACCGTCTGAGTATTTTACGGTAGCTTAGTTATTTTTTTTTTTCCCCTCGCTATTACACTATGGAAGGAACAAACCCCTTTCCCCCAAAGTCAAGGCCTTTAGTTTTTTCCTAGCTGTCATATACAGATTCAATTACCAGAATCATGACCTAATCACGTTTGATCCTAAACTCTTTTTATTATTATTATTATTATTAGAGAATCAAAATTAACATCGCAACCCAAAATATTTTGACGATCATACTAACCATAGAGCCAACAGTTTGTTCGTAATCGGAATTAGTTCGTCTTTTAACTTAATACTACAAACTCAATACAAGTTAATGTGGATTAACCGGACAAAGAAAACAACAGAGAATCACTTAGAACGAGAAGCATATCTGAAATAATCATCTATTTGATTTGGTTTCTGTATGATAATAACGTGCTCTAAGCAATACGCATTCACAAGAAAAAAAGAAACGCTTTTGCTGTAGATTGTCGAAAAATGTTTTGTAAAACTAGCTGATTTCCTGGAGGGAAAAAAAAAAGGAAAGGGAAGATGTGAAGCACATCGAACAAACTAATAAAATAAACTGGCAAAATTTTCCGACTTAACTTAGTTTCACACACAAATTCACACTGGAAATTACAATTTCACAAATGAAAAGGACTCTCTGGCTCATGTAAATGATTAATTGGTTTGCATTCAGATCTATCTCATTTGCACGATTCCCGCGTTAACAAGTTTCTGAATCTTGTTCATCACCATCGGGTTCTTCGTGTGCTCCTGAGCTGCCTTGGGATTCTCTTGGAAATCCACCAACACCTACAAACCCAAACATCACACACAAACCATTAGCTTCGTAAACAGAACAAAATCCCGCAGACAAAAACCAGCAAGGACAACACGCAGGAAGAAGATGGAGACAACGTGGTAATCTTAATTGTTTACCTGTCTCATAACAGGATCTGTGAGAATGTTCTGAATTTCTGGATCCTGCATTGCCTTGGCCTGTCAAATTGCACAAGTGTTATACAGAATGAAATATAACCACCAACAGATATCAGAATTTCCCGGGAAAGAAGACTAACCTGTCTCTCCTTAAGTTCCTCAGGGGTTAGATCACCCCGGCTGGCCTTGTTAACCTGCTCCACACATCTGCAAAAGAAAACAGACAAAATTAATTAAAGATCAACTCCCCGCACCAGGGCCAATTATTATAGAATAATAGTACAAAGAATGCCCAACACTGTGTGTGCATACAGATTTGCCCTACCTTCTTACTCCATCAAGTAATTCCGGGTTCTGAGGGTCATGTTTCAAACCCTCCTGGTAGGTTTCCAGAGCTTTATCATACTCTTTCATGAAAAACTGGACAGCACCTTTTCTAGTGTAACCCTTTGAAAAGGTTGGATCCAGCTCAATGCACTTCTCTGCATCTTTCAATCCTTCAGGCAATGCCCCCAGTTTAGTGTAGCATGCAGCTCTGTTACTGTATGTCTGAAGACGGTGACAAGACATGCATCAAGGTATTCATCAAAATAATCATTCACTTTAACTCCAGCACATGCTCAAGAAAACATTCTTACCTTTGGATCTTTTGGATTCCTTCTCAAAGATTCTGTATAATGCTTTACAGCTTCCGGATACTTTTGCTGCTTAAAATACTCATTACCTGCAAAAAATCGCAACAGCAACAATCAGCTGAGTCCATGCCCTGAAGGAATGAATCAAGCAAGTTATGAAGTGATGATAGTGAGGCCTATATAGACAGGATAGATATACCTTTCTCACGCTGCTCATCAGCCAATTTTGGGTCAAAGTATTCCTGCTGCTCAAGTTCCTTCTTTGCTCTTTCAGCATCATTTAGCTTCTTCAATGTATCTGGGTTTCGATGCTCTGTAAGAGCTTTCTGGAATGTCTCAATAGCAGGTTCATAGTCCTTTGAGCATTTTGCCATTTTTGCCAAAGCAGTTCCTTTCCTAGTTAAAGCTTTGGCAATCATCTTAAAGTCTGATCTAAGCTCTCTACCCCTTTCAACGGCTTTGTCACAATCTTTAATACATTCCTCATACTGAAATGCAAGAATTTCATCAGGGAATTCAAAACTACCAAAGGAAGAAAAGGAAAAGTACTACACATAACAAAATACACAAATTATAGATAAAATAAAACATTTTGCAATGCAGCGAGGCCAATGCAATGAAATTCAATAAAATGCAATTCAAAATATTAACACATTATCAACAGCAGATAGCAATAATAAATATATGACATCATACACACAGGCAAACCCAAAAAGATCATTTCCAATAACAGTAAATATCTTTCACACATAATTTCATCATCTCAACCAAAATTAACAACCTAAATTAAAGTTAAATTTAAATAGCAAGTAGCTACATAATGGATTAAACAATTTGACAAATTTATGAACAACATGACATCATGCACATAGTAAGCAATAATCAATTGCACAAGAAGACAGAAATTTACTTTAAACCTGACCCAAATTTGTGAAAAAACCCTAACTTTGCAATGAACACAAATGAAAGTCACCATAGCTTACCTTGCCCATCTCCAGATAAACAGCAGCACGGTTTGTCAAGTACGAAATATCCCCATCATCAAGCTCCATAGCTTTCGAGTAATGTGCAATGGCGGTCTCGAAATCCTTCATCTTATATACTGCATTACACAGCTCCTTCTCCTTAACTGCTTGTGCCTTCTTCTCCTTCGCCTCCTTCTCCTCCTCACTTAACTCCATAGGCTCTGGCTCCGGCTCTGGTTCCCTCGCCTTCTCCTCCTTCGCAGGCTCCGGCTCTGCCTCAGGAACCTCCATGTCGTCTGCACCATTCGGTGCCCCGAGCTTCACGTTCAGCAAAACCCCCAACGCCTGCATCACTCTCTGATCCTTTAAATACAAATTCAAACTGTTTGGATTCTTCTGAATCTCCTGCATCATCTTAACAAAATCCGGCTGTTGCAAATACCCTCTCGTCGTTGAATCAGCCGTAAGCTTCGCCCACATCTCCGGCCCCGAAAAGGCATCTCCGAACGGACTCGGCGGAGCACGCGACGCCCTGGACGCAGCAGCTTGAGCGTCGGCCAAGCCGGACTTCAAGGCTTCATTATTGGGGTCAATCTCGAGCCCCTTTTTGTAAGCAGCGATAGCTTCATGGGGTTGGTTCAAACCGAGATGAGCGGCACCAAGCCGAGAGTAACCTTTGGACCAATCCGGCTTGAGGTCAACGGTTTTCTTAGCATCGGCGAGAGCGTCAGAATAGTTGTGGAGAGAAGCGTAGGCGGCGGATCGGTTGGAGTAAAGGACGTGGTTGGTGGGAGCGAGAGAGATGGCGTCGGAGAAGTGTTTGACGGCGGCGGCGTAGTCGCCAGAGGAGAAAGCGGCGTTTCCCTTGGCTTTGGCTTCGTCAGACATGAGTGGTGCTGGTAGGGTTTGGGGTAGATTCGGGGAGATTTGAGTGAGAGGGGGCTTTGGATAGAGAGGGAGAGAATAGGGATTGGGGAAGAAGAGAATGGTAATATAGGGGGGGAGAAAAATGGGAACGAGAGAGTTCTAGTGATCAGAGAAGGAAGAGTAAGGAGTAGGGAGTTCTGGAATGTTCTTTTCGTGAACAGGAGAAAGTGAGGTGCTCCGTCGTCTACGTGTAATTTGGGTTTTTTTGGGAACCGGAAGATTCATATTAATAACTTGGATATTATTTCTGAATTTTGTTTAAAAAAAGGGTCTATTTTTTGCTAAAAAAGGCAAAATATACAATTATACCAAAAAGTTCAATATTCTGAAATACATTAAAAAAATTGAGCCAATTATGTCAATTATCCCAATTAAACTTCAGATTTTAAAAAATAAAACAACATAATCTAAATTTTACAAATATCAATACGGGTAAATTTTTATTGAAAATGCTACATTTTTTCGAACTAGAAATTTTTAGATATATTTAGAGAAATTTTTGTTGAAGAATGCCACATTATTTTAACTGAATATCTTTGGATATATCTAGAGACATTTAAAATCTGACATTTTTACAAGAAATTTTATGCGTGTTTCTATTTGAGAGAATATATTTACTATAAAGTTATTTGCCAAAATCAGTATTTTAATTTCGAATAAATGTTAAATTTTCCCAAAAAAATTTACTCGCTACAAATAACAAAATTTAAAAAATTGTAATTACAAAAAATAGGGGGCTCGTTTGGCAACGTAAAATATAGCATATAATATTTTCTAGTAATTGGTGAAAATAAATAGTAAAAAATTAGAGACGTGATATATTTTTTAATAAAATTAGTTATATATAATATATTATATTCTTCAAAAAATATGTTATATTCTATTTATGCCAAACAAGTCCATAATGGTTTTTATTTTGTTTTAGTCGGCTACTATTTGGTTTTTAACCATTTTTATTTGGGTTTTAATTTTCTTATTTGTTTTTAATTTGACTTTCAATATTTTTTTAGAAATGATCTCTTTATCGTTTAGATTTGTGATATTTGGTTTTCATTTTTTTTAATTTGATTTTTAAAATACGAACTTCCAAACTAAAACCCAAATAAATAATAAAACTACACAGATAAAGTACAAAGCAACCAAAAAAGACAAGATGAAAACCAACCAATAAAATAAATGAAGATGGAAAATAAAGCAAAAAAAAACTCAAAATGGAAAATTAAACAAAGAACCAAACGATAAACCAAATAAAAACAGAGAGAGCAATTTAAAACTAAAAGAAAGACCAATTTAAAACTAAAAGGCATCTAACATAGGTAAGATTAGCCAAACAAGTTCAAAAACGAAAAGGAGGAAGAAATGGAGGATGGATTAGGGCATCCGCATTGCAGTGGTCATTGAACCTGTAATGCATTAGACCCCCAATGTGGAGGTCCAATGTTTTGTGATTTGTCTTGAACCATTCAACACTACTTGAACCGTTCAACACAATTTTTTTTATTTTTTTATTTCATTTTTTACTTTTTAATCTAATTTTGTAAGTTTAATTTATTTTATTTTCATAATATAATATTAATAAAATGTTTTATTATAATTGTAGATGAATTTAATTTGTTGAATGAAACTAGTTGTACTTCAAAATACAATTTATTAGTTTTTATTATAATTTTCCTAAAGTTATTTTATTTTTCTAATGTAATTTTAATTTTTAAAAACCATTTTTTGTGTAATATTTAATTGTTTTGTGTAAATTTAATTGTTTTATTAAAAATATTTAATGTTAATTTATTTTTCTAATGTTAATTTAATTGTTTGCATGTAATTTTACTTTATATGTTAATAAATTTCACTAATTAAAAAGCATTAATTATTTTTGTGGAAAAATAAATTTTATATAGTATATATTGTACAAGAAAACTGAATGCAAAATGAATTGATAGTGGTCACATATAAGAATCTAATAATAGTTTAAATTATTAGAGTGAAAAGATTTAGTGAGAGAAAATTTAATAAAAAATTGATGTGATAATAATGTGTGAACAAATTAAATTTAAAATAAGTTTAATTATTGAGGATATTTTTATAATATAAATTGGAAGAACAAAAAAGAAATTCAGAACAGTCAAAGGACAAATTCGTGTCCCACGCACAAAACAAATTTTAAAATTTTCATAAACAGCGTAATTTCCTTAAAAAAAATGACGAACTTAACGGTTGTAGTTTCTTTCTCGTGAGATCCGTTTGAGTTATTCTAATTCTAAATCCAAAAAGCAAAATTGACCGAAAAAAAAAATATTTGGCTTTTATGCAAGCATGACCTAGACGATCACAAGCTCACCCTATTAGACATCATGGTTCTCACCCGTGCCAGTGGTGCCGGGTATTTTGGTCCAGTCCAACGGGCCGATCATGCTCGAAAAAAGAGCCGAGTTGAATTAATAATTTTTTGCTGTTGGCCTAGTTTGGCCCGCCTATTTTTTTTAAAAAGATGGATCGAATTTGAGCATATAGTTTGGTTTGACAGGTCTATTCAGTCCAAATATTTATATTATATATATAATATATAGTATATTAATATTAATTTGATATATTATGTATTATAAATTAATAAAAATAATGTCAATTATAAATTTAAAAGTGTTTAGTATTTATTAAAGTATAATGTATATAATAAAGGATATGTTAAATTATATTTTGATAAAACAAATATATAAGATAATTTAAAAAAAAAATAGGTTTGCAAGCTGGGCCAAGCATATGGCTCGTCGACCGTGCCCTACCTGGCCGACTGGGCTGAAAAATCAGCCCCGCCCTTGCCCAGGATTGCCTGCCAGACATCACAATTCTCACAAACACTGGTAATTTTGTGGATCATGTTCTTGAAGATCGACAATCTCACCCACTTTAAGGTATATTGACTGTTAACTCATAATTTTGTCTTTAAAAATATACCAAAGTGAGATGAAGAAGAGAGATGCTTATAAATAAATATCATAATTCATTAATAACCATTAAGTTTTTACTAAATAATTGTTTGATTCTTTATTTAATCAAAGACATAAATACCACGACATTATTGATCTCAAAAAATATAAAGAAAATCAAATAGGGATCAAGTTTGAATTGGAATGATTAGGTTTGCCTTATAATTATTTAGGAAGGTAATATATGAATGGCTATATGAGTTGTTTGTTTTAATTAATTTTAAACTACAATTTAAATTTAATAAATTACCATCAGGAGTTAGGACTTTCGTTTTTCAAATAATCAAATGATAAATTTTTATTTAAATGATGCCAATTCGCCAACTTGGATCATGATGAAGCCAACTAGAGCATATTTGCTGGAACCAAGGAGAGCTATAAATATATTTTCATTTCCAAGGGTTCCCACTGCTTCTTCCTCGGGTCAAGTTCTTTTTGTTCAGCTTGAATAAAATTACAACATACTTTTTTTATATTAAAGACGCTGCTTGTGGAAGATAATAAATTGTTAAATTATATAATAAAAAAATAGAGTGACAACTTTTTTTGGATTAGAATATGAAGATGTTTGTTTAAGTTAAATGAAAATTGTATGAACCGAATAAACTTGTATTTCATTAATATTAAAGTTAACTCTTAACATTATGATATTGAGGATTCGAATAAAATGACTTATCAAAAGAAATTGCATTAACCGATCTATGTGTCATGCAAAATTTAGTAAGAAATCTGCCAAAAAAAAAGAATTTAGTGAGAAATAGTAGTGTTTGTTGATGGAGTAATTAATTTGTCTCAGTAGTCATCCACTTTCGAATGGCCTCAGAAACCATAGTGATTAATCTTGATTGAATATATATTATGAATGTAGAATTTTGGTATAGAGGAAAACAAATTTGCTTCCTTTAGTCACAACCTATCCATTTGACAAAAATACAATGCTCCCTCTTCCGGGAAGCAAATCAGGCAGCAACTTCCTGCTCCTTGGAAGCGAGCTGGTTCTGAATGTGTTGAAGGACAACATCGAACTTGGCTAGGTGCATCGTGTAGGATGCGCGACCTTTTGTCATTCCGCGGAGTGTACTGACATACTGGAACATCTCTGCCAGCGGCACAAGAGCATCGACCACCTGCAACATTTCCATGCTAACTCATTCCGAAGGAAGCAAGTAATGATCCAAAAATTACGCCAAGCTCAAGAACAATACCTTTAGACCGCCAGGTTTGTCGCCGAAGCTGTTAATTTGACCTCTCCTTGAGTTAAGGTCACCAATCACGTCTCCCAAATGTTCCTCGGGTGTCACAACTTCGACTTTCATTATAGGTTCCAGCATCTTAGGGCTAGCTTTCTTCACCCCCTAGCGGAAAGCTCCTCTAGCAGCAAGTTGGAATGCCAAGACGCTTGAATCCACATCGTGGTAAGAACCATCTAACAGTACAGAGCGTACGTCAACAGGAAAGCCTGCTAGTACACCATTGCTCATGCACTCCTCTAATCCTTTCATCACACCAGGAATATATTCCTTTGGCACTGCACCTCCCTTGATTTCACTTTTGAACTCATAGCCGCTACCTGCTTCCATGGGTTCAAACCGTATGGTCACATCAGCAAACTGTCCTTG
>CAODLS012484867.1:0-15465 GCA_948243855.1 Flueggea neowawraea | reverse complement strand
CCAAAAAAATGGAGTCGGAGGCGACCAGTAGGTAGCGTACCCCTGCTGGGCATGACCATACAGGCAAATTAACCTTTTCGCTACGAAATGTTCTTAGAGTCATAGCTGACACCGGCAGCGAATTTGGACTCATGCACTAGTATAGTCACCATAGCACCTCATCGATGACGAACAGTGGAGACCTGATTAACTCAATATTATGAGAGTGAGCTCGAACGGATTTGAACTCACAACTTCACGCTGAGAATAACATATTTTCACTACTCAGCTATCTCTGGAGGGGTATGTACCAATATTGACCATCCCTTCTGTTTTTCTTTTTTTTTTTAAGGGGACCATCCCTTATGTTTTAGTAGGTGAAGTTTAGGTGTCATTGTATTAGAATGGAAAATCAAAATAAAAATAAAATTGACGATCCACCTCCTATATCAAAATCTGCACAAAAATACCTCCTATAATAAAAGGCTGTCAAATTAAAATATAATAGATCAATAGACGGCAAGGCATGGCGTTGACGGTGATAGTTCATTTTTTTTGTCGAAGGAAAGAGAATTGGAGGCAACCAATAGTATTTCTATTGAACGGTAATAATTCATTGTGCAAAGAATTAGATGCGTTACGCACAAAAATCAAGAAGTATATTTGATTCATTTAAAATGGTTGGAGAGTTGAGGATGTTGGGAGAAGCAATATGTGATGATGTCAAAAAAGTCATCATCCAACTGCAAATATTTAGCGGAATGGAATGAGCTGGGCGGATCAAAAGGGTTGCTATATTATTAGTTAATTAGAGACGCACTGAGTGCGCTAAGCAACGAAACCACATGTAAATCAGTTCGGTTGGAGAGATAATGTTTAGACTTGAGAGAGAGAGAGAGAGAGAGAGAGAGAGAGAGGTTCCTTCCACTAATGGTACGAAAAGAATGGTGCAGAACAGAAGAAACAAATCAGTCACGTTATACGCTTTGAATTGAATAATAACAATTCCTTGCCTCACCTCAGCAGCACGTCGTATCGTCGGATTATCGGGTGCCTCTCTGGCGTTTTCTTTGTTTATTTTTCAGAAGCACATTGCATTTTCAATCTTAATCTTATACAATATAAGCATACACTCCTGAGTCTCTTGGTTGGTAGGAAGAACAGAAAGAAGGATTAAGAGGATGGGCATGCGAGTGTCAGCAGTAGAGGTGGTGTGGGTAGCGGTGGTGATGCTTGGGGGTGGAGAGGCTAAAGGCTTCAACATATGGCCAATGCCTAAATGGGTCAGCAATGGGCACAGGACTATGTTTATGAGTCCTGATTTTGAGCTCATCCTCCTCAACCGCCACCCCGATTCTTCTTCCATTTTAAGACAAGGCTTCTCCAGAATGCTTGATGTGGTCACTCTTGGCCGTGATCTTCAAACTAATTTCTCCTCTCCCCTCCTCCTCAAAGGGATTCGTCTCCTTGTTCCCTCATCCCATCACCCGGTTCGGTTTCTTTTACTTTCTACCTCTTTTTTCTTCATCTGCATATGTAACTAAATTATAGCTTTGCTTTGCTTTGCAGTTACAATATGGCATTGATGAGTCATACAATTTATCCATCCCTTCCCCTGGGAACCCCAATTATGGTCTCCTCCAGGTATCTATCCGTATCGCTCTTTGGACTGGGATACTTAATAACTCTTCAAAATCAATGTTGTCACCTCTCTTATATCTACAAATGTTTTTGTGTCAATCTTTGAACATTTCAGGCAAAAACTGTTTATGGGGCTTTACACGGCCTGCAGGTTAGATATTTTCTCTGCTGATTGCAGCACATGTTATGAAATTACAATTCCCAAATTTTGAATTTTGCTGGCGTTTTATAGACATTCAGCCAATTATGCCATTTTAACTTCACAACAAAAGTGATTGAAGTTAGTATGACCCCATGGGCAATCATTGACCAGCCAAGATTCCCTTACCGAGGACTCTTAATTGGTAAGATGTTATTTTCTAACCCATAGTTATGTCATTGTTTCTTGTGTTCCTTTTTCAATTAAACACCTAGCTAAAGTACGTACTTGACTTGCAAATGCAGATACATCACGACACTATCAGCCATTGCCAATGATAAAGAAAGTAATTGATGCTATGGCCTACTCAAAGTTGGTATGTAATGCCTAGTAACACAATTGACGTTGCGAATTCTTTCGGTTTATTTGGTAGTGGACATCTTATTTGCTTGTAGATGCTCCATATTTCATAACTTATTTTCTCTTCCCACGCGTTGGGTAGTTTGCCAACTTAACAACTACTGTATTAAAGATAAGCTTCTCTACTTTAAAAATGAAAGGAAGAAACAAAATTCAAAACCGTGATGCTTTCTATAGCTCTTTTTTTCCCCTAACACGAAGCAAATTCAAAATTTATATGATTTTTAGTTTTGTAACTGTCATCCCAACTACACGTCTTCGACAATATATCATGGTGTGAAAAGCTGTAAAATTTTTGTTGAGTGTTATCAATTTTATGCATTGGGATTTTGTGCAGAATGTGTTGCACTGGCACATTTCTGATACGCAATCATTCCCTTTAGAGATTCCATCCTTCCCGAAACTGTGGGATGGTGCTTATTCTGTTTCAGAACGATATACGTTTGCTGATGTTGCTGATATTGTCAGGCAAGTGAAAATTTTTTTGTCCACACTTGTTATGCTTTTTTTTTCAGCCAATCTGATCTACAAATTATAAATTTGTGAAAATTCTGCAGTTATGCCCAAATGCAAGGAATCAACGTGCTGGCTGAAATTGATGTTCCTGGGCATGCCCGTTCCTGGTAACAGCGATGTTCTATATTCTGTTATTATCAGATCTCATAAGTTGTAACGAAGATATCAATTCTTCACTTTCGAAAAAAAGGGCCTAATTCTTCAAAGTACTTTTGGTTCTTTATTTTTTCTATTCAGGGGTGTTGGTTATCCTTCTTTATGGCCATCAAAGGATTGTCAGCAGCCACTTGATGTCAGCAATGAATTTACTTTTAAAGTGATAGATGGCATTCTTTCAGGTAATTCTCTAGTTCATCCTTGAGATGTATAGTCTTGACACAATCATGTTATAATTGTTGCATCTTTTCTTGTACGTTTGATAAATTTCAATGAAAAAAGAAAGAAGAATAATTGATGAGTTAAACTTGTGTTTCAGATTTCAGTAAGGTTTTTAAATTTAAGTTTGTTCACTTGGGAGGTGATGAAGTTAACACAAGTAAGTTTAATGCTGCCTTATCTTCCACAATTTCGTGCTCTTGTTTTTAACTGTAAAAGATAGCACTTGCTTTGTTGGTAGTTAGCTTCCAGCAGCCTGTCTGTTTTGATAAGTGCATATTTTCTTTTTTATCCTTGTGTCCTATAAATGGATGGAATCATGATAAAAAAAGAGATTTCTATAGTTACAAGAACAATTGCCGATGAACTTCTAAAACTGTTAGGGGCAGCAGGACAATCAAAACTGGATCAGGAGGTAATGGTTCCATTCTGCATAATTGGAAAATATTAATCATCTGTGGACCGTAGGTCTGGATTTTTTTTTCATTTTATTTATCGTTGTTCTCTTCCAGGTAATAATTTCCTTCAAAATTGTTGGTCTTGCTTACACTTTATAACCACATTAATTTTTCTTTTATTCTAGGAAACTAAAATAAGATTAGGTCAACTAAAAGTGAAATTCATGCAACGGTGAAAATTTATAGACTATGTTCATGGAAGAGCTTAGGTCAAGCTTTTGAATATATTTCAATTGTAATTTTGGAACTCAAAATTTTATATTAGACATCAAGTTTTTGTGATCAGATGTTTGCATGCTTCTATTATTTGTCCTAAAGTTTGATATCATGAATCTGAAGTGCTTGAGGGTATTCATCTTCATAAGACTGGACAATTTACTGATACATACATTTCATAACTCATTTCAGGTTGCTGGTCATCAACACCTCACATACAGAAATGGTAAAAACCTGTGGTTTGTTCTGTCAAGGAATTTATACTATTTGCATTAGTGAATCCATCCTATAGAGTTTTTATGTTTTTATGCTATCTTATAATATAAATTTCTAATTATGCATATGCTCTGCCACTTATATCATCAATACATTGTTACTAGGTTAGATTGAACATTTATTCATTAAAATTATTGTTAGTGTCAACCATCTAATACTATACTTCTGCATTAACGAAATAAATGAAAGCAGTGTTAGGGTTATTCATGCTTTGGCAGCCATTACCTTCCCAAGAATATCACAATATGGATCATTTGTGTGACTTATAACCATGATTTGCAGCTAACCTGTCTGGGTTTGCTCACAGATTGTTTTATTTTTTGTCATATTAAGAATGCTGGTTGTTTTAAAATTCTTGAAGGTAATTATAAATAATTTGTTGTACATATTATTAACTAAATTGCTCCAAATTTGGTGCATCTACGTGCAACATAGCAATTCTATAACCATGCAAAATCCAACTTGTTTAGCTGCAAGGACAGATAAAGAAATCATGTTCACATTCTCAATTATCTTGTGTTTGCAGGTTGAAAAAACATGACATGAATGAGTCTCAAGCGTATCAGTACTTTGTCTTACGGGCGCAAAAAATAGCTCTGTCCCATGGATACGAAATCATCAACTGGTATGAAACTTGTGGATCATAAAGCAACTATTAAAAATACATGGATTGAAATCTTATCACTATTAAATATATCAGGGAAGAGACATTCAACAACTTCGGGAACAAATTGAGCCGGAAAACTGTGGTACACAATTGGTACGTACACAATTCATAGTATTTAGTTACACCCTAACATTTTTACATTAAGGAGTCCATTTGACAGATGATAGAGACCAAAAAAGTTCAGCATCTGCAGTTTTATTGTCTCTTTCATGTCCCGCATTCCAGGTTTGATATGAAGTTTATGATTCTCCTTGCAGGCTTGATATTAGTGTTCTTCAGCGTGTGGTGGCTTCTGGGTTAAGGTGTATAGTTAGCAACCAGGATAAATGGTATTTAGATCACTTATTTACTACATGGCAAGAGTTTTATATTAATGAACCGCTTACAAATATCACAAATAGCAAGCAAAAGAGATTAGTTATTGGAGGAGAGGTTTGCATGTGGGGAGAAACTGTAGATGGCTCTGACATTGAACAAACCATATGGCCTCGTGCTGCAGCAGCTGCAGGTACGTACTAACTATTTTGTGGCAACATAGGTGATTAAACTTTTTAGCGTGTAGCCAAGTTATGGGCTGTTAGATTAAATTTAAATAGATCTAGGCCATAAAAGGAGATAAAGTAGATGTTCTCAAAAGGATTATCATGAACTTGCTGATGTTTTATTCATTTGTATCTTTACTTGTAAGTTTCTGTTAAAAAAAGAATCTTTACTTGCAAGTTGATATTGTGAATTTTGGCTAACATTTTCATTTTTGTTTTTACAAGAGCGGCTGTGGACACCTTATGATAAGATAGCCAAGAATCCAGAGGAGGTGAGGGTGAGGTTAGCACATTTCAGGTGTTTGTTGAATCAAAGGGGAGTTGCAGCAGCTCCATTAACTGGAATAGGCCGAGGATCCCCGATAGAGCCAGGTTCTTGCTATAAGCAATAACATGCATGTTTGTTAATTTTTTCCTTGATTCGTTTGCAATGCATATAATTAATTCTTATGCACCCTGATTAAGTCAAGCTGCTTTTGTTTCCATTGCTCAGAATGTGGTCTGAATATGTCCCATCCAATTACATTACATTCGTTTGTCATGCCAGTGCCCACAGGATTCCCACGTATCAGAAGCCAATAAAAAATAGATAATATTGAAATCTTTAATTTAATTCGTGCATGACTTACCAAAAAAAGTCTTCTATAAATATTTTGATTGAAAAAAATATAAGACAATATACATCAAAATTCGTTGATTCAATAAGAATGCCGAAATTTTAGAGAAAAACTGAGGGCAAAGCTCTAGAATATTATTATGACGGCAAAATTGAGTGAAAAATCTCTTAGCAAGCAATTTATACCCAAACCCTAAATTTGAAAAATAAAAAAAAAATCTAAAAAGGCCTGAGTCAGAAAATAGACAGAGAATAAAGACAAACGCTACAAATGGCACTAGAAAAGGAAATTCTTACTAAAAGTTATAATAGTTCAAACACTTTTCAAAAATAGCAAAATGCGTCTTTTAAGGTCTAAATGATGGAATTTGGCGGAAAAGTTACGTAAATCACAAGCAAAGTTAGTGTGTATTGTTCCTTGGCCCGTTTTTTCACTGAACTAGGTCTCGGAAATGCTAAAATTGAACTGCACAAATGTCTTCCAAATTACGAAACTACACTACATCAATTTATCCAACTTCTCTAGAAACGCATATGCAATCTCATTCGCATCACAAAGCCAAGTTGCTTTTTCACTCGTACCATCTCCCAAAAATTAAACAGGTGCAGTTAACTGAATGATAAATTGATTCGCAAAATAGTGTTGTGATTGATAATTTTGGATATGTTGAAATCCAGAATAGAAGTAGGTTTTTGTGAAATTCAGATATCAGTTTCAAGAAGGAAAAAAATTTCAAAAAAAAAAACTATTTAAGCTAGTGTGAAATGCAAAAAAAAACTATTTAAGCTAGTATGAAATGCAAAAATATCGAAATCACATTTTGATACATATATTATTGAATGCGAAGTAATACAATGAACACACTCATTTACCTTTTTGATAAAATCTAACACAAGGGTAAGAATGGTACGTCTTTGCAAATCTCATTATTAGAATTATCCAATATATATATTGAGATGCATATTATCAACAATTTTTGTAAGAAGATTTGTAGGATTTTCATGATAATATCATCTCGGATATCAAAAATGGCATCATCATCATCATCGTTGTCTCCACCAACTCTGTTATTTCTTATTTTCAAAATCCATTCGAAAAATGATCTTAGCTTATGCAATGGAGGATTTTAACTATTGAACTAAAGTCTCATTTTTTTTTTGTAAATTTGAGCATTTGTTAAACTTCCACAAGTAAACATTGAAAGAAGCTGAAATAATGTCTCAAATATTACTGCCCTTTTTTTCTGAAGTCGTCATAAAACAACCACTTTACTATCGAAAAGGTAAATCCATACAATTATGTTTTGTAAACCTTAAAACATCACGAGTGATTAAGTGTTATGTGTGTGCTAAGTGAACAAACAAAGCAGAACAATAAAGTAATTAGATGAATAGAGATTTTTATAGTAATTCGGACCAAATTAACATGTACTTAATTTTCTTTTGATTTAATAATATATTAGAGCTTGAAAATGTGATACAGGTACTATTGGAGTGTCAACTTAGTTAAAATGCTATGATGCATCACTGATTCTTGAATCTCCAGTATTTCATGAAAAAAAAAATCTACAACCTACTATTGTGACTCGCCAAGGTTGTTTAAATCACAAAAATACTTTTAAGATCAGTGATAAGTTTTTATAATCACTTTGAGATAAGTGAGAAATCTTAGGTTATTTTCTAATTAAATGAGAACTCAACTATTCCTTTTGGCTATTTCAGAACCATAGCAATACTATTCCTTTTATTATATGTGAGTGATTAGGATGTTTGCTTTTAGCTTGCTTTGATCTTAATCTTGATATGTGTCACATTTCTCACAATCCTCATTGTTTAATCTGGTGTTTTATAGGGCTACTTATAGCTTTTAGATGAAATATAGTTATTACTCTCAAAGTTTTCACCGTTGCAAATACTATCCTTAATGGACTCAAGTTCGCTCCTATTAGGATGGGAGTCTAGTAAATTTATCTTGAAACTGTCATCTATGGTGTCAAAATACTTCTTTGAGGATGTGCATATGCTCCTTTAGGTCATGCTAGTTGTACTTCGAATTTGACCGTTACAAAAACATTCTCCTAACATCACTACACGAAAACATAATTAAACGTTAAAAACATTCGTCACTAACAGAAGAAACTCTTTGCTAAAAGAACTTAGCGAAAAACTTGTTCGATGAAAATTTATCACCAAAGAAGGCCTCGACAATTTAACAAGGAAATTCATAGCCGATTTGCGTGAACAAGCATTCATTGCAAAATAGCGAGGAGCATTTTGAAGGTAAAGCGCGATGAGAAAATTCAACATAATAGCGAGGAAATGCGTTGCTATTTTTTAGTGACGAATACAACGGCAAATTTTGTTGACTTTGGCATTATATTGGTGTGGAAAGTTGACCTTTGCGCTAAATTTTGCGTGGAATTCATCTTTGATTTTGTGTCGATATCGTTGCTAAGTTTAGTTCACTAAGTATGATATTTTTTGCATGGAAATTGCCCTTTGTTTCTAAATGTAGCGACGAAACCGAAGCAAAACGCGTTGACTTAAGTCATGAAATAAGCATAAAGTGTTGAATTGCAAATGTAGCATCAAATTTCACAGTGATTGAACATTGATATTCTTCAATAAAAATAATTTTATTTGTTTAATTTTATTAATTAACGAAATTAATTAAATATAATAATTATTTATAGTAAATAAAAAAAATAAATAAAAATAATAATACGAAACAAAGTATTCATATATTAATTTAAAAATATTTACAAAAACTATCCAAAATAAAATTAACTACAAAATAACTATTGTGCCGGTTGGGCTGGTGGCGCGGATGCCAATGTGGAGGGTGCACTGGTGTTTAAATGTCTCATAAACTCCTCCATCAGCTATTGTAAGAGTTGTTGCGCTTGAAGTTGCTCCTCAATTCGCCTCTTCCATGCCTGCCTCTGTTGCGCAAACCAACAATTCTGTCAAAAACATGGAAAAAAGAAACCATTCTTCAGAAGATCCATTTTTTTTCACTCGTTTGAGTCTCAGTAGCATAATCACCATCACCATCACTAAGAGCACTGTCTCTATCCTCATCAATGTCCCGATAGCCTACTCGAGGTTGGAATATCATTCATAAGATCCACAGGTGGCGACATCTCTAAAATTAGTACCAATATAAATGATTGAGACGGCAAAGGAGTTGCATGTCTCGTTAGTGTTTATCACCATAAGACCCAACATCAACAAAACCAGAATCTGAGAGTTAAACATCAACTGTTAGTGGATATCATATAGCATACGCTCCATCAAGCCCTAATGACCGATCATCTCTCGGAGTTTGAGCATCTTTATCTCTCCCTCCTAGCAACTTGATTTTGAAATCTAGGGCCTACTTCTCTCCCTACTCGCATCATAAAATGCTACTCAAGTTAGGGTTTGGGAATCAAGGTATCAACTATCATCCTCCTCCTCTCTAAGATACTTCCAGTATACCCAACCATGGTTATGTGTTTGGAAGAGTCGCATATTGGACAAAGATCCTTTGCAAATTTCTTATTTTGTGTGATCTTGTGGCCCAAGAACCTTCTTAATATTGATAAATCACTGCCTCTCTCTTTCTGGACTTTTCCACCGGCTCTCTATTTCTAAACTTCTCTACCTTTATCACGTAATAATAATAAAATAAAAGAGGGTAAGGAGACAACCGACTTAACTAAGTCAGTTTGAGTCCTACAAATAGGACCATTCCTATTGTTGTGAGTGTCTGAGAGAAAGCAAGAAAATTGAGAGTAGTGTGAACGTGGAGAGTGTCTCAAGAAGTGTGAGCGGGTAAGGTGTGCCATGTAAAATAAAAAGTGAACTTTTTGTGGGTGTTCCAAGAGTGAAAACAAAGTGGGTGAGTGGAGTGTGTTCTGATCTTGGTTACAAATTTTGTAACATTATTTTTTGCTATCAATAAAAGCTTTGTTTTGATTATTAAAAATTCAACAAGTGGTATCAGAGCAGGCCGATTAGGGGCCTGTATTCGGAGATTAAGAGCAGTGCAGTTTGGGACCTTGGAAGGTTTGCAAAAGACATTAATATGTGCTGCCAGAAATTTGTAGCCGATCCGGGATCGGTGAGGAGAGTCTTTAACAAAGACTTTGTTCGTGCACAATCCGGGATTGTGGAGCTTGTTGTTTGGGACCAAGCTTACTTGGTAAAGGCATATTAACCAAGTTAAGAAGGCATATCAGATTAGTACTCCTGGGAGCATAGAGAAGCTCAATGAGTACAACTATCGAGATTGACAAACCTGTATCAAGTCATATCTCAAAGGCGAAGACTTGTGGGGCATAGTTGATGGCGAAGACACCTCACCACTAACAAAAAATGCTCAAGCAATTAAGAAGTGGAATATAAAGGCCGGTAAGGCTTTGTACATGATCCAGACAACAATTAATAAAGATTTCCTTTCTCGAATTGAAGATGTAGAGACACCCAAGGAAGCATGGGATGCATTGGCTGATCTACTTTCAAATAAAAATGATGCTTGCCTCCAACTCCTTGAAGAAGAGTTGATGAACGCAACACAAGGTACACAATCTATTAACGAATACTTTCAAAAGATTAGAAACTTGTGCCATGAAATAGAACAATTAGATCCTGAATCTAAAATTGGTGAAGCTAGGATGAGAAGAATTATTTGTGATGGTATTAAACAAGAATACAAAGTATTTATCACAGCAATACAAGGTTGGCCAGTTCAACCTTCTCTAAATGAATTAGAGAACACCCTAGCAAGTCAAGAAACTCTTTTAAAACAAATGGCACAAGTCTCTGTTAAAGAAAATAATGAGGAGGCATTATCTGGTAATAAAAGAAAAATGGAAAGAAAGAAATTTTTTAAGAATAAAGCGGGCTACGATAAGAAAGAATGACCGCGAGGTCATCAAGGAAATACCAATCATGGGGAGCGCAAAGCAACCGTGGAGATTATAATCATCAAACAAGATGAAGTAATGAGTGCTTCATTTGTGGGAAGAAAGGTCATTTTGCTTGAGACTGTTGGCACAAGCGAAAAGAAGAAAATGTAGCTACAACAAAACAACCTTTAAATGAAAGCGTGGAAGAATGGGACTTCCAGGCATCCTTCGCGGTTGAGAAACCAAAGGAAAAATGTGCACTTGTTGTGGTAATTGATAAATTAATAAACTATAATATCGACTGGATTCTGGATGCTTTAATCATATGACAGGAGATAAAGCAAAATTGCAAAGTATGTTAGAATACAAAGGCGGTCAGGTTGTCATCACTGCCAATAATTCAGAGCTACCAATCACACATATTGGAAAAGCGGTGATAGTACCGGACTATAATCCACAACAGGTGCAGCTCCCAAATGTCTACCATGTACCTGGAATGAAGAAGAATTTGTTGTCGGTGTCATAATTAACTGCCTCGGGAAACTATGTGGTGATTGGACCTAATGATGTAAAAGTCTATAAAAACTTTAGGCCTACAAGCATGCCTGTCATGGAAGGAAGAAGATTAGAGTCTATTTATGTCATGTCTGCACAAGAAGCATACGTGGATAAAACTCGAAGAAGCGATACTACTAATCTATGGCATGAACGCTTGGGACATGTCAGTTATCACAAGTTGAAGGTCATGATGAAGAAATCTATGCTTAATGGTCTTCCACAGTTGGAGATACGAGAAGATATAGTTTTTGCTGGATGTCAGTATAGGAAAGCACATCAGTTACCTTATGAAGTGTCCAAATTCAAAGGAAGAGAGCCTCTACAATTAATTCACTGTGATGTTTTTGATCCAGTGAAGTAGGCATCTATCAATGGCTTTCGATACATGATAACATTCATTGACAATTTTTCAAGGTATATGTGGGTTAATTTTATGAAAGAAAAATATGATCCTTAATCAAATTTAAGAGCTACAAGAAAAAGGTGGAAAGTGAAGTTGGTAGGAGAATCCGGTGCGTTCGTACGGATAATGGAGGAGAGTATATTTCACAAGAATTCACAAAGTATCTAGAGGAGTGCAGGATACGAAGTCAATTGACATGTACTAACACTCCGCAACAAAATGGAGTGGTAGAGAGCAAAAATAGACATCTCGCAGAGATATGCACGAGCATGTTGCACGCAAAGAATGTACCACCTCGATTTTGGGTAAAGTCCATGAAGACAGTGGTTCACGTTATCAACTGAATGCCACAAGCGAGGCTTGGATTTATCTCACCCTTTAAGAAGTTATGGAACATAAAACCCATAGTGAATCATTTTAAAGTATTTGGATGCATATGCTATGTTTTTGTGCCTGACCACTTGCATAGCAAGTTTGACAAGAAGGTAATAAGATGCATATTTGTAGGTTATGATGATCAAAGAAAAGGGTGAAGTGTTGCAATCCGGCAACAGGAAAATGCTACACATCTCGCAATGTGGTATTTGATGAAATGTCATCATGGTGGTTTCCTCACGAAGTAGCTTTGCCAAATTCAAAGGAAATTGAAGAAAGATGGCAAGAGAGGATTCAACAAAGGACAAAATTGGAGAAATAAAAATCAAAAGCGATGGAAGAAGTTACTCCAAACACTGAAGAAATAAAGGAAAAGTCATGAAAGAAAGTTAAATCTCCTTGGCATGCAGTTCATGAAGAAGATCATTTAAGTCGGTTCAAAATAGATAGTACCACATTAAAAGGATCACAACCACAGGAACGAAGGTCATCACGACAAAGAAAACAAAATCTAAAGTATGCAAATGCAGCTTTGATTGAAGACAATGACGTAAAAGAACCAAGTACTTATAAAGAAGCGGCACAATCTAAGGAATGAAGAAAAGCGATGGAAGAACAAATTAAAGCACTAAAACAAAATGAAACTTGGGAGTTAGTGCCACAACCTATCGGAGTACAACCTATCTCTTGCAAATGGGTTTACAAAGTGAAGGCCCGCCCGGACGAATCAGTAGAAAGTTTCAAGGCTCGATTGGTGGCTCAAGGTTTTTCACAAAATTATGGGTTAGATTATGATGAAACGTTTAGTCCAGCTGCAAAGATAACTATTATGCATGTGTTGATAGCACTAGCAGCAAGCAAGTCTTGAAGGCTTTGTCAAATGAATGTCAAGAACGCCTTTATGCATGGCGATTTAGATCGATAAATCTATATAGAGCCACCAAAGGGTTTCAAAAGTGAGGTTCACCCAAATTATGTGTGCAAATTAAAGAAAGCTCTACATGGTCTAAAGCAAGCACCAAGACCTTGGTACAGAAATATTGCAAAGTTTCTACTACAAAGTGAATATTTTATGGCAGCAGCAGACTCAAGTTTATTTGTGAAGGTTTGAAATGGTAAGCTAGCCATTGTGTTAGTATACGTGGATGATCTTATCATAACGGGAGACGATGAAGAAAAGATTTGCCATGTATGAAGCAATTTGTCAGTCCATTTCCAAATGAAGGAGCTTGGAGAGCTAAAGCATTTCTTGGTACTTGAAGTTGATAAGACTAAATATGGATTGTTCCCTTGCCAGTAAAAATATGCTCAAAACTTACTTGAGAGGTATGGCATGTTAGATTGCAAGCCAATCTCAACACCTATGAAAGTGAATGCTAAATTGTGCTCCGCAGAAGGAAAGGAATTGGAGGATGTCACGATGTACAGGCAATTGGTGGGTAGTTCAGTCTACCTTACATTGTCTCAACCTAACATCTCTTATGCGGTTGGTGTGTTGAGTCAGTTCATGCAGAATTCGAGGAAGCCATATTTAGAAGCAGTACACCGAATACTAAGGTACTTCAAAAATACCATTGATTATGGTATATTATACAAGAAAAGTGCCACACTTGAGATTGTGGGATATTGCGATGTTGATTATGCTGGTGACCACGACACTCGTCAATCAACAACTGGAAATATGTTTCACTGGGGTCAAGTGTAGTGTCTTGGTGCAGTAAGAGACAATCTATTGTTTCTCTGTCAAGCACAGAAGCAGAGTATATAGTAGTTGTGGCAGCTCAAGAATGTGCATGGCTCTTAGAGTTGTTGTGGGATTTATGCCAACAAATTGACTAGGCAGGGGAGTTATATTGTGATAATCAATCAACGATTTCGTTGGCTGAAAATCCTGTGTTTCATGAAAGGACCAATTACATGGAAGTGCATTACCATTTTCTGCGAGAAAAAGTGTTGCGACGTGAGATCAAAATGAAATACATCAACACTGAAGAGCAAGTCGCGGACATATTCACTAAAGGGCTTAATGGAGCTAAATTTGAAGAGTTGAGAAGACAGCTTGGTATGACAACTAGACATGCACTGAAAGAGAATAGTCGATAAGGGGGAGTATTGATAAATCACTGCCTCTCTCTTTCTATACTTTTCCACCGGTTCTCTATTTCTAGACTTCTCTACATTTATCATGTAATAATAATAAAATAAAAGAGGCGAAGTAGACAACCGACTTAACTAAGTCGGTTTGAGTCCTATAAATACGACAATTCCTATTGTTGTGAGTATCTGAGAGAAAGCAAGAAAATTGAGAGCAGTGTGAGTGTAGAAAGAGTGTCTCAAGAAGTGTAGGTGTGTGAGGTGTATCATGTAAAAAAAAGTGAAGTTTTTGTGGGTGTTTCAAGAGTGCAAAATAGAGTGGGTGAGTGGAGTGTGTTCTGATCTTGGTTACATATTTTGTAACATTATTTTTGCTATCAATAAAAGAAAAGCTTTGATTATTAAAAATTCAAAACTCAAGTCCACATGAAATTTGTCAAAGATGTAACTAAGCAATAAGTCGTACGGGAGGCCTTCCTTTCTCTAACAACCCTTTCTTAAATACGAGGGCCTTAAATCTAAACACCTTCCTTGCTAGCCGATAATACATGGTTTGTACAAAAAGCATGCTCACTGATAAACGTTCATTTGTGCATATTTATGTGATTAAATTGATGATGTTTTGGAGGTAGAACGAGCGTTTATCATGAGTTCTGGTACTTTTATGCTTTATATTGTGTTCCTCAGGTCAAATAATAATGTCTTGATGATAAGAAGTGAAAGCAAGTTGAAATGGAGTTCGAAAGATGATGTTTGAGGTTTTGGGAGCAAGGCACAGTCCCCATTTGGTGTCCAATGGCCGTGGCACAGGTGGATTACACGGATAGGAGACTTCAATGATGTTGATGTCAAATAAATGAAGACACGGATGTGGCTGGATCAGACACGGGCGTGTCCGTGGCCGTGGAATTCACTGTACTGTTGAGCAATGCGTGACACGAACAAGGTGTGAAGGACACGGGCAGAGGAAGTAAAGACACGGACACGATCCCGTGTCCGTGGATTTGCCACCGAGGAAAAAAAGCAAGAAACAGTCGAGTAATTCGAGACACGGCCGTGGGTTCCGTCCGTGTGTACCCAGAAATTATGGAAATCAAGCTATTTATGAGGGTTTCGGGATTCAATTGAGAGAACAGATTGGAGGCACGAAAAATACACTGAGTTAGGTAAGAGAGAGAGCTGGGTTTCAAGAAGAACACACTTTGGAGTGAATCAACATCAAGATTAAGTGGATTGCTTGAAGATTGAAGGATTATCAATGGGTTTCCTTTCTTTCTCTTGTTTTCCTTTATTACTTG
>CAODLS012484748.1:0-10559 GCA_948243855.1 Flueggea neowawraea | reverse complement strand
ACTCCGACTCCGGCTTCGAGTCCTAGTCCGGCTAGTGTAGAGGCTCCATCACCATTGGCTGGTTCGCCACCTGCTCCTCCGAGTGAGACGCCGGAGGGAGCTCCGTCGGAAGCGACGGCGGGATCGCAGAATAGTACATCGGATAATGCTGCGTTTCACGTGAGTGGTTCTGCGTTAGTTACTGTTGTGGCTACTGTTGTTTGCTCTCTTCTGATGGCATGATTTCGTAATTATTTGATTTGTTTTTTTTTGTAATTTAATTTCGAGATTTTTGGACTTTCAGTTATTCTCTTGTTACCGATTTTAGAGAGGGTTTTGTAATTTTATTTTGTATTTCAATAATTTATTATTCTGATATTTAATTGATGAGTCGGTGGAGGTAAAGTGATCTGTGTGCCCATTTTAGCAGAAGTGGTGTGTATTGTATTGTGTAATTATCGGGTGTAGCGCGTTCCATTATTTTAGAATGGGTTTGTCGATTTCTGTGATGTTATTGGGAATCAAAAGCTTTTATGTGAGCCCACTTGGGCAGAGAGAGAATGTGGGGACCACCTTTTCTCACTCTAGAGCAACCGATGGTTCCAGAATTGTAAATTTGTGATGTTGGAAAGGATTGCCCAGAAAAGTCCATTATTTGCTGACATTTTGTGAGTTGTGTTGTGTTGGTCTAGTTTCATTCTTTTTGTAGGATGTGTTAGGCTTTATGGGTTCAATTTTGAGTTTATGGAACATTTTGCAGTAGGAAAGAGTTGTATGGTTAAGTCTAATACAGTAACTGCAGTTTTGTGCTGTCAAAAAAAAGTGGCTTTGTGTCATCTAATATGTGTTGGTTTTAGAATTATTGTTGGCCTAATAAGAAAGTTGGAATCTCAAAAGTAAGGGAAATGTGAATCGTGTTAGGTACGAATGCATGAACAGAAGAAATTAGAATGTATACTTATAGCTAAAATGCATTTTATAGTGGTACCTAGTTAGAAATGAGCGTTTGTTTTTTTTTCCTCCTGTTTTTCTTTTCCTTCTATAGAAATGAGGAGAAGTTTAGTCTTTGTTTGAAAGGTAGAGCTTAGTATAGTTGGAGGTTCTTGGAGTTTAGGTATAAGCTTGGTACTTGGGACCCTAGCTTCACATGTGACATGTCTGATCTTCTTCCTTTTGTAAATTGTTAAAGAAAAAAGTGAACTGCAATTGTTAGGATAATATAGACAGAGGGATCGCTTCCATCAGACGAAATATGTTGGCATCTGTGGCACTTTCGAAGAAGAAAAAAAAAATTCTATTTCTTGCGAGCATAAACCTTCCAAATCTGTACTGTCTTCTAGCCTTGTATTCTTCCGCCCGCTTTGAGAAATTGCGTTGGTCTTTATTCGGAGCAAAAAAATCTCATGTAAGTTTTTCATATTTGGCTTCCCAAATTCCCTATCAACACCACACAAGCAACTAGTTTGCAACTTGATATGTGGCCAACATGGCCACGGTTTGGAACTGCCAGTTCCGGTTCAAAGATGAGAGAACCGAAATCGAACTATCTAGGGCCGGTTTTGAGCAATGTCGGTTCTAGTTCGAACGGTTTGGTTCATAGTTTCGGTTCAATGATTCAAACAGTTTTTTAAAACATAAATTAATAAAAAATGTTAATTATTTAAACGTAAATATAAAAATTGCCTAATTAATTTTAAATAAAAAATACAAATGAAAATTTAAGAAATAAAGTAATAATTTAATTGAAATATGCTTGAACCGACGATTAATCGACAATTAATCGGCCGTTCAAACCGGTCTCTTCGAATCAATGGTTTTTAAGTGTATTGAATTAGAACCAAACCAGTTCTAGCGATTCCGGTTATGATTTTTAGCTGGTTCTGGAATGGATGATTTTGGTTCTGATTTTTCTTGGTTTGGTTTCGATCCGATTCTACGAGCCAGTTCGAGTTTGCCCATGTCTAGTAGCCAACTCATAGGACCATGCCACTTTGAAGTTGGGAGTTTAGGTAAAGATTAGATAATCTGTGAGTTGGCCTAAGTTTTTTTAAAATGAATTTAGAATATTTTTTATTTTTTATATTATTTAAATTAAATTAATAATAATTATATAAAATAAAAAATTAATAAATTATGTGTTAATGATCATTTTTAAAATAGCTCATTTTGATCTCTATAGATGACAAAAATAAAAGATGAAAGATAAAAAATATAATAATAAAACATACTCTTAAAATTGATTATAGGATAATAGTAATCTAATTAACATGGGGTTTCCTTGTTAATCAGATTACAAGATTAATGGGTAATCTCATTCCCTAGTAAGGCGAAAATGAGAATGAATTTTAGTAAACCAAACACAATGTTCATTCTCATTCTCACCAAAAAAACTGTGAACCAAATGACCCTTTTGATTCAAGACCAATCTCAAACAATTTTGCTAAGGGTTATTTTTGAGCCCCATCAACTTCATTGGCCAAAGCATTTGATCATTTGGCCAAGGTGAAATAGAATCAAGCTAAACTATGGAATGTTCAAGTTTGACTTGTTAAAATTTTTTTGAACTTGAACTCAAGTTTAACTCAATCTATGGTTTTTGTTTAATCTTGTTTCATTTAAAATTTAGCGAGTCAAGCCAAACTTGATCTCAACTTATTGCAAGTTTGTTTAGATTTTGACTTGAAATTGACTCGACTTTGGTTTATTTTAGGTTCAATTTAAGTTTGTCAAAATCTTGTTTATAACTTATTTACTTAAAAAAACGAGTTAAAGTTTAATAAATAAATCTTTAAGTTGAATCTATTCAATTAAAACAAATTCTCTACACATTTAATTAAAGTACTATTTCTAAACTTCTTATTGAGTTTGTTCACAAGTTTTTTTTTATCTGAATACAAACAAGGTCTTATCAAATTAAAAGTTGATTTGCTTACAGTTGGGCCTTACTCGACTTATTTACACCATTAATTATGATCTTAGAGCGTCCCAACAGATTCTTCAACCTCATTCCTCAAAATATAACATTTTATTCCATTATTCATCTTGACATTTGAACACAACTCCACTTTTACTACAATCTAACTAGTTTTTTCAATATTTTATTAATAAAATAACTAATAATTTTAACAAATCTATACTTTCTCCTCAAATTTAAAGAATTACTATTCATTCTTTAATATCATTCATCCATTTATCAATAAAATATTCACTTTCTGATATTTTCTCTCTCTAATACACAAATTTTAAGAAAAACTAACACACAAATAAGAATAAAATAATATATTTTGACTCTTTATTTTGGAGAGACTATTGGTGATGCTATTATATCAAATATCACTATTTCATGTGGTTAAAAAAAGATGTTAATAGTAGTTTTTTTCATGTTAAAAAATAGTTGTTTATTTTAAAAAAAACAAAAAAATTACAACAATCAACATTACCATCACCTTATAAAAAAGGAATTGGAAAAAACTTTCACTACGTCATCGTCAGGTAGTCCGATCACAACGACGTGTTGCTGCGTCACGAACCAAAATTAGGCTGCTACCGACGTACGAGGTGAACCGTCTATGGAAGTCCTGCCCATCTTGCACAAATCTCGTAGAATAAAAACTACCCATATTCATATTATTAGTCGGCTTGTTTACCATATTAAAATAATTTAGCAAAGATACGTTTTTCAAAAATAATATTCTCGAATATAATTAAAATATAATTATTATATCAAAATACTAGAACAATAAATTTAAGTAAAACCATTAAACATTATTTAACAAATACATATGTCATAACCCACTAATTGGTGTGGAGCAACTAACATAACAGAAACTCGACCCTGACAATAGGGCATTCATTGAGCGCGGAAGAATCAACGACCACTATCAAGATCACATGAAAAGTGAAGTAGAACAAAGACAAGAAAAATAAAAGGGATAAGATTCCCTAATGAGCTGATAACACAATAGAGTGGCGCAGACTCCTCAAAAGGGTTTTGAAAACATTTCGAAAACTACCGCATGTACGTATATATCAAAATAATATGATATATATATATATATATATATATATGAACTCGTATATATAGATAACTTAGTTCAAAAGTTCCTTTCCAATCCTTTTTGCATGCAGAGCAAATAACAAATAATTACCGAAATTTATTAGATGAAGAAATTAAAAAACATATTTAATTTTCTCAAATCCAAAATAGCCAAAGTGTTTTCCTTTCAAATATTTTCCAAAATTCAAGTTCACTTTCAAAAATATTTCAGAGAAAATTACTCAAATACTTTTAGAGATAAATACTCAATTTATTTCAAAGATAAATTCTAAATTTATTTGCATAGTTAAATACCGAAGTATTTTCAGAAACAAATACCAAAGTATTTTCAAATATAGTTCCAAAACATTTTCAGGGAGTAGTTCAAAAATATTTTCAGACAATATTTCAAAAATATTTTCAGACGGGGATCATATATCATATTCATCAAGTTAACCAAACTCGGTAATAGCCATTTAGGCAGAGATTAGCCACAAGGCACCATGGTATAGCCACAAATGCGAGTATATACCACTAAAGGCACAAGTATAGCCACACAGACAAATGATACAACTCTAGTGTATCAAGGCTATGCTATCTCGTAACTAGGTGTCTCAAAACAAAATGTTTTTACCAAAACATTACAGAAAAATATATTTATATCCAAAATACTCAAATAGTTAGCATACAAAACAAACACAACATTTTTCCAAAAATGATATCAAACTTTCAGACGAAATATTTATTGCAAAAATCTTTAGTGTTCAGAAATAATAATCATTTCAGAGAAAATATTCACTCCGAAACATATTTTTAAAATCCAAAATGTTCATTTCAGAAATCACAATAAATATTAAAATAATATTTATTTCAAAAACCAAAAATATTTTTAGAGAAAACCGAGTTTCTACAACAGAGGTTTTCACGTATACCAAATTTTAGGAATACTAATATTTTAATTATTCCAAATTTCAAACTAAGTTTAACACAACAAAAATATATACGAAATTTGGAAGACACGACCTACGTGTCTAAAGTGTTACCACACTCACCTGGACGCCGAACAAATAATTCCGAGCACGGTCCACCGGTGAATGACTGGTCTCCTAAGAAACCAACAAAGCTGGAACAGACAATACACAAACAACTCAGACATGGTACTGTGGCTGTACCGAAATGCGTGCAAATGCATATGCAAATCCTAACACTCCAACAAATCCCGAAAATTCATTTTGGCCCAAAGTCTAATATAATAATCCAATTATTACACCTCAGTGTAAAATTACAGTTTAGTCCCCGAACTTTGAAAAATTACCATTTAGTCCTCGAGACCTCGAAAAATTATGACTTAATCTCCAAACTTTTCAGAATTCTAAATTTGTCCTCTGAGTAATTTAAAATTATAATTTAATCTCCAATTTCTAAAATGACAAATCTGCCACTATATTTATCATAAATTATATTTCAGTCTCTGAAATACTAAATACCATATTTGGTCCTTAATATACTCATAAATATGTAAAATTTTAGTTTTGGTCATTTCGTTATAAAATCACACCAAATGGTCCTAATTCCTAACCAAACATTATCCAATGTTTTCAACAATACCATTCAACTCAAAATCGTTAAAGGAACCCAAATCTACCATCGGTTTATTCAAAAACATCCTCAAACGTCCCAAATCCATCCTCAACGATTCGAACCATATTCCCCTTTCATTAAAAACATTCAAAACTCCATTTCTAACCTACATTCATGTTCTTCCAACTCACCTTATCAAAACCCAAAAAAAATTCATCCAAAATTCACTTCAAAATTCAAAACCTAGCTCCAGCTGAACCCATTGAATATTCAAGAAAATAACACAATAAAAGGGGAGAGAGAAAGAAGCATTTACCTTGAATGGCTAGTCTGACTGACGAGGAAGAGAGAGAGTAGGAGAGAGAGGCAGAATCGAGAGAGAGAGTTTTGTGTTTGAGGAACAAAAAAACAAGAGAAAGAAAGAAGAAGAAAAAGAAATCTGGAGGCTGCAAAACAGTGTCGTTCCATTCTATTCAAAACGACGTCGTTTTACTTTGCCACTGAACGACTCTACGTTCACCACACACAGACGACATGCCGTTTGATCATGCGCACGGACGATAGGTCGTTTACTGCATACAAACGACAGCGCATACAACAACGAACAACACGTCGTTTGGACCAAACGTGAGACGACCTGTAGTTCGCTCTTCTTTCTCTTTTCTTCCAATTTTCTTTCTTTTTCCAATTCCAACCAATTTTCACTCAATTTAACTCCTCAATACACTTCAAAAATTCTATTAACACAATAAAAAATTTAACACTCCAAAAATCATTAATTTATTTTAATGATATTTCAAATTAAAAATTAATCAATCAAAAATAATTAATTCGAAAAAAAATTCAATGAAAAATTACCGGAATAATGGTCGGAAAAATCAAGTTATTACAGCCGGAATCTGCGGTTTCACTTTTTGGAATAGGAGAACCATAACCAAATCGTGGTTTTCATGGTTTGGTCCGGTTTGGGTTTGGATCGGTTTCAGTTCGGGTTTTGACCAGTTCAACCCCTCGTTCGATTCCCTCTTTTTTTCAAAAAATTTGTTTTTAACCTGCTATTTTATCCCGTCAATTTTTTCCCGGTTTGTAAATTTTGTGATATTCAATAATTAACTATAGTACCAATAATATATTGTATTTCAAATATTTTTTTAATAATTTTCAAACAAATTAAATATTCTACTAGTAATTACATCACATAATTTTAAACAAAATTTTTAAAAAAACTCATTAAATTTTATTAGATGCCCCCACTTGTGGCGGAGGAATATCGTGGTTACAATACCGAATTTAATTGTACAATATAACAATTAACAATACATGATAAATTAAAATACAAGTAAAAAAGAAAAAAACTAAACTAACTCTCGTCGTTGGAGTCGGAAGTGTTTGTTGTGGATGCGCCATCAAAGAACTCCTCACCTTCCGATGATGATGAATGGAGTTGGTCTTGAGTCCTTTGAAGCGCCATCGACCAATCATCAACACAAACTTGGGCTTCCAATGCCTCAGGAGCCAATTTTGATCTCTTAGAATCTAGAATATTGTCCCCACTGCTAAAAGTTTGCTCAACCGCTACGGTAGAGGCGGGAACTGTTAGTACTTGGAATGCAACCTTCAAAGCAGTAGGAAATGTCATCTTGTATTGCTTCCAAAAACTAAAATCTGAAAACCACCACCAATATAAAAAACAGTGATTAGATAAACTTCAAACTCGTTATGAGAGCTTGAAACACTCATTGGTTTCTTCCGCCTATCTGCTATCAATTTGAATCCCACGAACAATGAGGAGGAGGATGTAGGGATAAGTGAAAGTGAGGATGAATCAGATTCCTCATTTGGACAAGAAATAGAAAAAGATTGTAATAATTTATTTATTAAAAGCCTAACTCTAGTAATAATTTGTAAAACATCAATATCATCTTCATTTTCTAATCCTAACAAAGAATAATAAGCTTCCAAAATATATTTCAAAAAATCAAATTTGTTGTTAACCCTAGGATAAAAAATAAATGCAACAAGGTAAATATCGAGAATAAATTTAAAATAATTTAACCATTTCAATTTCATTTGAAGGACAAAATTTTGAATTTCTTCAATTTTCTCGCCCTCGTTAAATGCACCAACTATGTTTAATGCTTGTTCTAAAAACTCATGCGAAGTGGGTTTATAAACATGACTAAAAAAATTAGTGGCATCATTAAAATATTGTAAAATTTGCAGACTTTTTTCACAAATATTCCAAGTAGTAGGTAAAAGATTACTACTTGAAATATATTGAGAGGCAAAAGAACATAATAAATTTTTGGAATCAATAGATTGAGAAAGTAATTTGAAAGTCGAGTTCCAACGTGTACAAATATCGTTTGCAAAACGTTTTGGTTGTTTACCATTTTGAATACAAAAATTCGCCCACTCTTGTTGGATCCTAGGGCGAACCCACATGTAGGAAAGAACATTTTTAATTAGTTGAATGCAAACACTCATTGCTTGTAAACCATTTTGAACACATGAATTTAAAATATGACAAATACATCGTATATGAAAAAATCGTCCACCAAAATTCGGTTGACAAATATTTTTTAAATCGTTAACACAAGCATTATTAGTTGATCCATTATCAAATGAAATTTAAAACAATTCTATTAACCAACTTATATTCTTCTAAAATGTTATGAATTAATCTACAAATATTTAATGCGGAATGAGATTCATCAAAACATCTATATGCTAAAACTTTTTTTTGCAAAATAAAGTTTTCATCAATCCAATGACATGTAATGCCCATATATGAATGCGTCAAATTATGATCACTCCAAATATCGAAACAAATAGAAAAATGTATGCCATTTGATTGAAAATAATTTATTAATTCCTTTTTTTGGTTTTTATACAATTTAAGAAATTTTTTTCTAACTGAATATTTAGTAATTGGTTTATAAACCGGTTGAAAATGTTCTTTAACTCATTTATTAAATCCCAATTTTTTAGCAAAACTAAATGATAAATGATCAACAACAACCATTTAGGCAAAATCCATACTGAATTTATCATGATTATAACGAAATAAACTAGGTTAAGAGGAAGAAGAAGCAAACTCAGTTAGTTGCATTTGCCCTCTCGCCATTCCCACTTTTTTTGGATGCTTATTTATTATATGTTTTTGAAATGTTCCATAGCCCTCTCCATATTTGAACGAGTACTCCTTCGACTGCGAACAATAATTACAAAAAAAATTAATTTTTTTTGTCACCAATAGGAATTTTCTTAAAATGAATTTAAAAATATCGAAACTAGGAACTCTTCTTTCCGCTCCCCTTCATCTCTTTGGGTGAAAATTGGTTGAGTTTGAGTTTGACTCTCTTCAGTTCCAATATTTTTAACTTCAAAATTTTCAAAATTTCTATTTCCACCAAAAATTTTCATTAATCCAAAATAAATATGCAAATATTAATTAAATGTAATGAAATAACAAAATAACTAAATTAAACTATAGTAAAAAAGTAGAAGGAATTTAAAAAATGTAATTGTAAAAAATAATTTTGAAAAATATAGAAAATGTAATTATAATAATAAAATATATAAATAATTAATAATAGTAATTTAGAGCAAAATAAAATTTTGAGAGAGTGATAGTGTAGAAGAGATTGAAATTGAGAGAGAAGAAATTGTGTAAAATTGGTAGGATGAGGTGAAGGTATTTATATATTTGAAAAAATAACAAAATAAAAAAAATAATATGATCGTTGGAACCGCCAATTCTAACGGCTAGGAACCAGCGGTTGCAACGGTCCAATGGCAGTTGGAACTGTAGGTTTAATCGACTGTACGAAATGGCAATTTGTCGGTTCAACAGACTGTTCGAACCGGTGGTTCGGCGGTTCCAACGCTTAAATCATAACTCTTTGGTTTGATCAGCCGATTTCAACTTTGGTTCTGATTTTTTTGACCGATCGGTTCGCCAGTTCCGATTCGATTTTTACATATGTTCGAATAAAGTCCGTCATCAGGTTATCAGGTCAGCTCTTACAGAAAGACCATGGCAACCGAGTCTCGTCCAACCACCGCCGCCACAACCTCCGAGACATCAACAACATCAGCTCCACAACCGAAACGGTTTCGTTCAATCTTTGAAGTACCAGCCGAATTCTTCGACGCCTGCCGCTTACTCTCTCCCTCGGCATCTCTCCTATCCGACACCTCAGGAAAATCAGAGTCCACTCCCCCGCTTGTCGAAACCACCGACAAAGCCGATTTCAAAGAAGAGAATGTTTCGAAAAACGGCGTCTCTGCCCCTCGATGGACCTGCAACACTTGCAAGTCCGAATTCGAGTCTCTCCTTGATCAGCGCTCCCACTTCAAGTCCGACATTCATCGAATCAACGTAAGTTTCGAATTGCGATTTTTTCCCTTCTTCTGTTTTCGCCATATCTAAATTCTGACGGATGCTTTTAATGTCTCTCCTCATTTTTTTTTTTAAATATTTATGTTAATGTTTATGAATTGCTGAACAGGTTAAGTTAAGCGTTGCCGGGAAGGCAATTGTGAATGAGGATGATTTCGATGAGTTGACTTCGGATTCTTTCAAGGACTGTGACATTTCAAGTATATCAGGATCAGAGGATGAAGCAGAGAAAGCTTCGCTTTTGCGGAATGATATGCATAAGGGATTGAGTGAAAGTAGAAAGCTGAAGATATATTTGCAATTGCAGGCGGGGGAGAGGGTTTCGGTCTGGAGGTCTTTGGTTTTTAATGAATCTGAAATTGTTCGTTATGAGAGTGATAGGGGCAGTTTCGTTGACAATCCTGGGTGTGCCCGATCCTTGTCAGATAAAGGAGTGATTGAGAGGTTGAAATTCTTGATTCATGAGGGCAGGGATGGTTCACATTTGAGGATTGTGTTGCTCGTGAGTGGCGGACATTTTGCTGGTTGTGTTTTTGATGGTAGCTCGGTTGTTGCTCA
>CAODLS012484741.1:0-17099 GCA_948243855.1 Flueggea neowawraea | reverse complement strand
CACATGATGTGTGAACTATGAGTAAAGATTTTGTGAGATCGAGTAGTTCGAAAGTGGCGATTATGTGGTTATGAACTAGGAAAAGGTATACGTTTCCAGCAGTTTGTGCTGCTGTTGCATACACTTTGGCAGAATGGAACTGGTCTTCAAGAGACTCCTTCTAGCAGGATTGAGATATGAGGTGTTATATAACCCTAACAGACGTATAGTAATTATGCTCTCATCGTATGCTGGTCGCGCGATCTCTTTGCCTGTATGACACGGGATCTTCATCATGATTGAAATTAGTTTCATTATGATACATAACGAGTTAAGGTATCGTCATGTGCGAGTGAGAGATGTTGGAAAAAGTGGTTCGCCCATGATTGGTGAACCGAACTCGATCGGCCGAGGTGTGAACCAAGACCGTGGGTCGAAACCAATTGAAAAGTCCAATTGAGGAGAATCAAACTCGGTTAGTCAAGGTGTGAACCGGGACGTGAACTTAGGCCAATTTGCAAGCCCAATTGAGTTAGGAATGAAATGGGCCCCGTTGGGCCCATTAAGCCCGTTAGCCCATTTGGAATGTTATAAAAGGAGCTTTGCTCCTTCCATTCTCATTCATACGAACACACCTCCAAAGAGAGGGAGAGAGAGAGAGCTCTCCACTAGGAGAGAGCGAGGTTTGACCTCCTGTCCCGAGTCCTGCACAGATCACGTGTGGCGTTTAGACTGCGAAACAGCCAGGCATTCTCATTGACATTTCAACCGTGGTTTGCTCGCAAGACCAACACAGAACTGATCATGCTTCGTTGGTAGCTTTCACTAGAATCGAGGTTAGTAAGTCGAACATATTTACTATACTGTTTAGTAGTTAACCGGTATGCGATTCCTTCATAACCAAAAACTAAATAGCATCAATCTCGCTAAAAATGTGGAAGATTGGTATTGTTTGTACTTTCCTTAGAACAATAATAAATGTTGCTTTTAATTTTTAGTTTATTAATTAGTTATTAGTTTATTGATTATTATTATTATTTTAAAAGAATACTGTCAATCTTAGATAGATTTCTTGGCTTCGTCCCTGTTTGAATATAGATATTTTTTAAAAAATCTTATGTGTGAAGGACTAACTATTAGTATGTGTTTGATATAAATGAATTCCACAAAATTTTGTGAAATTCATTTGTAAAATCTAACTTCTGTCAATTCTTGTGTTTAGTTTGATTTTTTAAAATATTCAAATTTGAATTGGTTTTAGTTAAATTTTGTTCATTTGTAAATCTTATCAAAAGAGGTAGAATCTAAAAATAAATTTCACACTTCTATTAATTTGACAAAATTATCCTTACACGTTACTCTCAATCTACTACCTAAATATCAACTATAAGGACATTGTTGTAAATAAAAGATAAATATTTACAAATCACTACTCATTTCAAATACAAAATTCATTTAGAGCAACTCCAACCCAGTGTTGGAGTTGCATTTTTTAGGAGAATCCAACCCAGTGCAATTCTCAACTGAATTTTCAAGGAAGTGAATAGTGCCACGCCACATTTGGTGTTACACGGGCAAACTGGGCAAGACAGGGTCGAGACACACTAAGACACGCCCGAAATCCACTTGGCCGTGTAGGAAATTGAAAGACACGGTCTGGGACACGGCCTTGTAACACACTGTCACTTCGTTACTTCGCTTTTTCATCTTCAATCCGTCTCATTTCGACTTTGCTTCATCAACTATCAATTATAGCTTCAATCTTGATCAAGAAAATCGACTTCAACATTAACAATTCTCCACTTTGAAGTGAATTTTCTTCCTTACACAACTCATCCATAGAATTACTCCTTTGTCAAGCCACCCCAAAGGGCCTCAAGTCCTGCAACAACGAACCAAGTCCAACTTGGACTTGCCTCCACTAGCGCTAGCTTTCCATCCACTCCTAACCACACACCACCTCACATCTTTTCCTATGTCCTCTAGTGATGGCATTGTATCATCACCAACACAATTACCATACCTTGGTAAACTTGTTATTAGTCGTCATGAATCAACCTGATCGATCTTTGCCTATTCCAAAGTCTCGATCATAAATTCCACCCGTTTTCCAACAGAACTCACAACAGTCCTTAAATCATTAGCAATTACCGAATTGTCAATCAAGGTGTAAATGTCATTTTGCAATTTACCCTTCATCACAACCGAAGATCCCTTGCACATCCGAATCCCTCCACCTCTTCCAGAGAAATCATAACCCTGCTTCGACAAAGCACCAACAAAAATCAAATTCCTTCGCAACCCAGGGACATACCAATCATCAAGTTTTCTGACCATTCCGTCATGCATCCTGATCTTCAAAGATCCACTACCCTCAACACTCAGCTTCTCACCATCTTTCATTCTTTAAAAGAATCAAATAGTTTCCTGAAAAAACTCATGTGACTGCACCAGTGTCAATAATCCAGCTATCTTTAGATCTACATGCAGAAATAGTCAACACTTCACTACTTTCCCCCTCATCAGAATTATGCTGAAACTCTACAGAATTATTCTGACCAATTGCTGCACTTGATTTTCCACTTTTTTCCGTATGTGAGCAATTCTTTTTTCACATGCCTAATCTCGTTATAGTGATAACACCTCAAACCATATATGATAGTATCAACAAAACTCTCATATGACTCAGGCAATGAATGCAACATAAACATAGCTTGATCCTCATCATTAATGTCAACACCAACACCTTTCAAATCTAATACAATCCTATTAAATTTATCAAGATATTCGTTTACCTGCATGCCTTTTTACATCTTCAAGGTATGCAGCCGCCTTTTCTGATAAAGGTTGTTCGACATGGATCTCTTCTGATACCTACTCTCCAGCTTCTTTCACAAGTCTGTTGCAGTAGTTTCATCAGCCACCTTCCTCAAGACTTCATCTGTCAGACTCAGTAGAATTGCATTATGCGCTCTCTTTACAACCTCTACTTTCTGCTTCACTGTCAGTTCTACCGGTAATTTCTCTTCACCTTCAATCGCCTCCTCACACTTCTGTTGAACCAGAATCGCCTTCATCTTCAGCTTCCATAGCGTGAAATCATTTGACCCATTGAATTTCTCAATATCGAATTTGTACGAAGATATCTTCTTTCTGCAGAACAAACCCAAAGTTTCTGAAACAAACTTTTGTGGCTCTGATACCACTTGTCAGAGAAAACCGGTGATAGAAGAATAGTAGACCAAAATTGAATTAAATATAATATTATAAAAGCCACAACAAAAAGTTTGTTAAGAATGCTCATAGTAAATATAATATTTATTCTAGACGAAGTCTAAAATGTGATGTATGCAATAAATAAATAAATAAACTATTCATAATAATTTGGTATAAATTTCATGAAAACATCTAGAATAGCTTTGAAACTCCTCTAACTTCTAGCTTGTGCATCCTTTATATTTTTAATCCATCATCGAATCACCACCTTTATTAATTAAGGTAGTTTCTTGCTGAAAATTACATTAAGCAACTAGTACAGGTTTTAATACATTAGTGATTTCATGAACAAAAGTAATTTAATCTTTATCTAAAATAAAGCATCCTTTTAACTAGAAAATCCTAGTTTTAGTGACTCTTCCCTTTTTTCTCTCTTAACTAAGGTTTCGCTGACACCATTTCAACTTCTCTATACATGCTTTGTTGGGGGCTGTTGTCAACGTCCCCTTGCTAAGGTTAGGGGCGGTTCTATCCGGTGGTGGAGTTACGGGGCTTCGTCCAGTGGTGGTGTTGGGTAGGGGTGTAATCGAGTCGAGTTGAGCTTTGCACTATTTAGACTTGGCTCAGTCAAAAGTACTCCAAGCTCGAGCACTTGTCAGGAGCCTTGAATCTTGTTCAACCTTGTGACCAGATTAATTGGGTTCACGAGCAGCTCGAACTTGGATCGATTGAGCTTGTACTCAAGCAGCTCCACCTCCAGCTCAAAACGAGGTCGTTCGAACCTGTTATGCAAATCCAACACAACATCTCATATTTGAGCTGAAATATTAAAACTTCTTTCTTGCTTCCTCTCTGATTTCATATTGTGCAATCTATACTCATATCCTCTTAAATTATCACAATCCAGCAACCGATTTTATATTTTAAAAAATTATATTGGACTTTGCATACATTACTGCAATGTGCTTAAAAGCTGTGCGCGAAAAGAAAATAATTGGAACTATAAATTATGTGTTCACATGACATTTCTTTTGTATATGCTAAAGAAGAACTATACTAAATTCAAATATATCAAATTTTGTAGTTTAAAAAAATAGTTTTATTAAAGTGAATTTATTCAATTAGTTCTTAAGCATTTAGCATTATTATGCCCTTGTTTCTTAAAACCATGTCATCTTTGGTTAAAAAATAGAATAAGGATTACATATGATTAGTGTCTAATGCATATATAAACAAGTTTAAACTCGAGCTTATTCTCGAGTCTATAAATCGAGCATGTTTATGAGCCCGTTCAAGAGCTCATTATCGAGCTTGTTCGCGATCTTTTTGTTCCAAGGTTTAAAGTGTTCAAGCTCGGCTTGTTTAAGTTTTTGATGTTCAAATTTTGTTCAAACTTGACTTGTTTATTATCGAGAAGGGTCACGAAGGAGCTTTTTTCGAGTCGAACACTGAGCTGCTCGTAAAGCAACACTACTCATTCACACCCCTAATGGTGGGACGACTTTGTCAGCATTCTCTTTGGGCTAGTATATGTTGATTTGTGTTGGGGGCGTTTCAACTGTTATCACCTTTCTGTCGATCCTGTTGCGCCTCCCTCTTGCTTGCTACTTCAACTTTTAAATCTATTCAACTTGTCATCCATTGCTATGGTGATTTCTTTTGTGTGGGTGGTTTGTACGATCTTCTGTGTGGTTTTTTTAGTTATGTTGGTTGAATGATTGTCTTATATTGACTTGTAGCATGATCAACGATTCATATGCTTTAGTGTGTGATCAACGATTCATGTGCTGCAACGTGTGTTTTATGCCTGGTTAGTTATTTTGATTGTTTTTCCGATGATTAATTTTTGTATTCATGTATGTTTGTTGATATGAAATGAAGTTCATTCCGTTTAAAAAGAAGAATAGAAAGCAACCTTTTAAACCTTTACCAAATTTAGGTTTCATTAATGGCAAAAAAATTGGACATCGCCAGAATGGTATTCTCTCGATTTCACATTTAGTATTTTTTAAAGTTATAACACACATATTAAGAAATTGATTGAAGTACATTAACTATGATACTAATTTACTATATTATCACTATTAATGATCCCTCAAAAAATATAAATTATTTATTTAAGTTACTAACTATAAGAGTATATTTAAAAAATTATATTAAAAATCTTATTGGTTTTGTACAACGTAACTTATTTTGACAAAAATGATTTTTTTCTAAAAAAACAGTTATTGTGAAATGGAGGAAATAATAAATATACATAACAATTACACAAATAGCTTCCATATTGAATTTTGTCAACCTTATAAAATGATGTGCAAAAATAGGCAACAAAAAAAAATAATTTTTATAGTACAACACAATTTGAAAAACTTGCCAAAATGGAAACACAAAATAAAATATTCAGAAATACAACAGTTTGACAGCGTTTTGATAAACCATTTAAGCCAATGAAAAAGAGTACAACTGGAGTACAATCTGAGTACAGAGTACAACTGGAGTACATGTAGAGTACAACCAGAATACATAGTAGTGTTATAAAAGCTCTGTTTGACCATCAAAGACCGAGTACATGTGGAGTACAACCCGAGTACAGAGTAACGTTGTGAGGGCTCTGTTGACTAACAAAGACTGAGTACATGTGGAGTACAACTTATTTAAGACTTATTAATTACACCAACTATGTCTACAAAAATGAGTACAACAAGAGTACAAATCGAGTACATAATGAAAAAATGAGATTAAAACATAAATATTAGGAATTGGAAGTTTAGTATTTTTTATGACTTTATAAAATGAGTACATTCACTAAAAATACTCACATAATGAGTACAACACGAGTACATTAACTAAAATTTGGCCTTTTTGTTGTGCTATTTCATTTTATTCACTTTGATGTTGTTTAGAATTTTTTAAAATAATTAATAACCTGTGGGTACTATTTTATAATTTTGTAACATTAACAAGTACTAAAAGGTAATTTGTCAGAATAAGGTTCCAGCTATGGTTTACAAACCCTAGCAGTCGCCCCCTCTCCAGCCGTTGCTGACGACGTGTCTTTGTTCCCATCACTCACTCACGATGTCGCTGATCTCTCGTTGTAGCCCCTCTCTGGCCGTCACGACGTCTCTCTCTCTCCAAATTGTCAGGTAGCGTCACTTCTGTTGAGGAGGAGAATTGAGGACGGCAGGAGGAAGATTCCGAGACGACGGAGAGTAAGAAATAGACGGAGAAGAAAGAGAAAGAAAATAGAGGCGACGAGGAGGAGATGAAAAGAGAGACGAAGAGACAAAGGCAATAAGAGAGGGGAAAAGGAGTTGGAGATGCGACAGAGAGGGTGACAAAGAAGGAGTGGCAAACATAGGAGGAAGAGAAGACGAAAAAACAAGAGGGCAGTGAGGGACAGAAAAAGGTGGGCGGCAATGACGACAAGCTTGAAGATCGAGAATGGAGTAGAAAGAAGGGATTAGGGAAGAGAGAAGAGAGAGAAAAAAATAAAAATAAAAATGTGGTATTATAGAAAGTAAAAATTAGAGTATTGTATAATAATAGATAATAATCTACTATGTTGTAATTGTCAAATGAAAAAAAAGGACACCATATGTCATTTTCCCTAAAATTCTCATGTAAAAAATTCGTGTAAAATTTTAATGTTTTTATACATAACACTTAAAATTTTCAATTAAAGAGGAATGAATTCGTTTGGTAATGTACTGTTAAGAGAAAATGGTTCTTTTTGGTAATGTACTATTAAAGAAAGAATTAAAAAAAGGGTGCTTTTACTGTAATTATATTTTTTGGTCCTCATTACTAACAAGTCTCAAAGTTTTTCTTGGTGCATGAAAATTGGAAGCGGGATGAATACTTGGCAGTATGCTTTGCTAATAACTTAGAATTGTTATTCATTTGTTCGTTAAATAGAAGATTCTTAGCTGCTTGTTCACCCGTTATTCTCATATTCGCAGGTGAGCCTTGAAGTGCTCGGCATGCATGGCACTCATTCTGCAGGAAGGCTATGCTACATTTTCATTTTTTCCCCCAGTTATGGCTTTTTTGCAAATCACCTCACAACGGATTAAATGAACGACGGTATATTTCTGGAAATTGAGCAAGTTTGATGGAATGTAAGCTTTTAGGTTCAATTAGCGATGCATTTTTTTCAGGAGTAAATATTTCTCATTACATTTTCCTGTTAAGTGGATTGAAATCGTAATTGGTGAGGGTGATTTCTTTCTAGTGTTTGTGCCTGATTTAAGCTTTTGGCGTTGTGTTTCGGAATACTTCAGTTTAGATGGCAGGATGAACGGAATTTTACCTTCCTATCGTAGATGAATGCGAACCCCTTGAAGGTTCTCCGTTCGCTGTTTTTCAGTTCTTGTAAAATGTGTATGGAAAGCGAAGCTAGACATGCAGTTTTTTTTTTATATATAAATTCAGAGTGTCGTTTTATTCAATAACAGATAGTTCTGGAAAAGGTTTTTTAAGATTTGCAAGATGTAATTGGCACTGTTTGGCCAAAATTTGTTGCTGAGGAATAAGGTTTCAGGTATTGCTCTTTCTTATCTTCCTCATTTTGGAGCTCCAGCCTCCTATGCAGTTCGGTAAGGCACTGAACTGGAGGTCTGACATACAGGAAAACCTTTCAAATGATCTTGGCAATGTTTTGAATTGATTTCTTCTCAAAATTATGAAACGCTTGATGATATTACAATCTCGATCGACAAAATTCTAGTCAAATCAAATGTGTACTCAGCCTCCTATGCAGTTCAGTCACCCCAAGAAATAGATTGTTCAAAAAAATTAAAATAATAATATAACCTTGTGAAACGTGGCAGCCTATCACTGGTCTGTTTTCTTAAAACAAGTGTTTCCTGAAACACTGTACTTCCTTTGCGTATACTGAGTTGCGGCTACAGTCCAGAAATCCTCGAGTACAACAAAATTTCAACACAGCAAACGATAAAGCTCACCTCTGAGAAGCTATAAGCTTCGTTCACTTCCCTTACTGGTAAACCTAAGGGAGAAGCCGTCAATCACAGTTGAAAGAAAGGGTGAAGCAAAAATGGCTTCAAGAATCAACTACTCAATCCAAAATACTATCTCCCTCTTAAACCCTTTATGTTCTTTCAACACTAAAAGAGGTGCCCATTTCAAGAACCGCCTCAATTTCCCTAAAAATTCTTTCTTTTCATCTAAAAGAGCCATGCTCTGTACCTGCTCAATCAACGATGGTAGCAGAAATAACGGGGATGTAACGGCGGCAGCAGCAGCAGCATTTGTCCTCACAACTCCGCTTTATTACGTGAATGCCCCTCCACATATGGGTAGCGCCTACACCACCATCGCTGCTGATGCTATCGCCAGGTTTCAGGTTTGCTGCTGTAGTTGTGGAGTCCTTTCTGTGTCATTGATTTATGATTTCTGTAGTTTAAATTGAAATTTAGTTTATAAACGCTCTACAGAAATTGGTTCTTTGTGACTTGAGTGTTGATTTTTTCATGTTTTAAGTTCAGATTTTGAACTCATCCTGTTAAAGGACAGGATTTCCGTTTAAGTTAGGTTTAGTTGATCACAGATATTGGTCTATTGTATTGGAATGACTGATGTTTACGGTTCAATATCAATTGGAAGAGGCTTTTAGGCAAGAAGGTTATATTCATCACCGGCACGGATGAGCACGGTGAAAAGATTGCTAACGCTGCTGCTGCCTCTGGCTCCAGCCCAAGTGAACATTGCGACATTATATCTCAAGCTTACAGGGCGCTTTGGAAAGATGTATACTTTGTTTGTTTGTTTGTTTTCTAGGTTATTGTACTCTTTTATGATAGCGGTTTGGTTATTTCAGATGTTCTGATGGCTTGTGCACATTCTTTGTGGTTTTGTTATGGTGATTAGTTGGACATTGCTTATGACAAGTTTATTCGGACTACTGATCCCAAACATGAAGCAATTGTTAAGGAATTTTATTCAAGGGTTCTTGCCAATGGAGATATTTACCGTGCTGATTACGAGGGATTGTATTGTGTCAACTGTGAGGAGTACAAGGTAGTGCTTTCTGAAAATATTTTCACATGGTGAAACCATGTGTGGGGCATTTTGCTTTTATGATAGCTTGAATCTCTAGTTGTTAAGAGGGCAATGCTCAACTTGTTCGGTATTTGATGTTACTTTTTCATCTACAATGAGACTTCAGGAAATTTGAGTTTGGTTACCTGTTTTATGTCTTTCACTTAAGAGCTGCATTTTTGGACATGAGACATGGCTGCTTTGTCTTTGCTGCAAGTGGTTTATGTGCTAGCCATTTCTTTAAATTGTTTCTACAGGATGAGAAGGAGCTGGTTGATGACAAATGCTGCCCCATGCACCTAAAGCCATGCATCCAGAGGAGAGAGGATAATTATTTCTTTGCACTGTCAAAGTACCAAAAACCATTGGAGGAAACTCTGACGAAGAATCCAAATTTTGTGCAACCTTCATTCTGCTTGAATGAGGTTAGAAAATTCTGTTTCTTCTAGATGATATATGTTTAAATTGTCTTGTGCTCTGCAGAATTTTGGCCTAGTCTTGAGTCCGGAAGCTATATATATGTATAAGAAGTGCTGACTATTTATAGTGCAATCAACTGTTGCAAAAGCTCTTCATCTGTTTCTTTATGATTAAAAAAAGAAAAAGAAAACCTGATTTTAACTGCTTGGGCTTGTTAAGTTGGATTAGAAAATAATCTCTTCTGTTAAGCCACTGACTTTCAATTTACAGTAGCTTTTACTGCCATCTAGCCTTCTGTTTATAGAGCATAAGTTTATTACTTAATCCATGGAATTTGTGTCCACACTCTTGCGTTCAATGTAGGTGCAAATTTGGATCAAAAGTGGCTTGAAAGATTTTTCAATTTCCAGAGCATCAGTAGATTGGGGCATTCCAGTTCCGAATGATAGCAAGCAAACAATATATGTCTGGTTTGATGCTTTATTGGGGTAGAGTTCTTTCCTTATCAATGCTGCATTCACAATTTTAAAGTTTTGCCTGTCTATTGGTGCAACATTCTTTTTTTTGCTGACTAAATTGGATAGGTTATCAACTATCAGCTTTTATGCTTGTTTACTTTTTGAGTAGCTTCTTTTTTATTGAGCAGCTATATATCTCTATCTGAAAATGAAGAGCAATCTAATTTACAGAAGGCTGTTTCTTCTGGTTGGCCAGCTTCACTCCATTTGATTGGAAAGGTTTTAATTCTCACCTGTTTTCATCGGGATTTCTTTAGTTGCCATTTAAATTCTGTGGATTGATATTTCTGATTTTCGATTTTCTGTAGGATATTTTACGTTTTCATGCAGTTTATTGGCCAGCAATGCTAATGTCTGCCGGACTTGAGATTCCTAAGAAGGTCTTTGGACATGGATTCTTGACAAAGGTATCACCTTTTCTAACCCATTCATCACAGTGTTTCTTTCCAACCTAGCTATTTTTGTTTTCACTTTGTGAGTAAATCCTGAGTTGACAAAAGTGCATGGGATCCCATAAAAACATTTGACTAAAATATTACCTTGGAGGCGATCTGTTTATTAGGGAAGAAATAATTATCTAGGCAGTCTATTCTCTCTGTCCTGTCTGATCATGGATATTTTACTTACAGATTTGCTTCAATCAATAGCATCCATTTGAATGAAGATTTTTATCAATATGAACATTTAATGTACTTATGGACAAGCTGTGAATAGTTTGTTGTCTAGCGTAAACTAGCAAAATAATTAACAACTGGGTATAGATTTTGGCAGCAATTAACCGGGCAGAATCTTTGAATAAGATGTTTTCTAGTCTCGCCAAAAATATAAATATGCAGGTAGTTGTGATTTCTGAAGAAAATTATAAATAGTTTCTTGGTTAAAGCTGTGTTTAGTAATAGTTTTCATAAAAAATGAACAGGTTTCTAAAATTTTATTTCCTCTTACACAGTTTTATTTCATATAGTTTATTTTGAAAATTATAGGATGCCATGAAGATGGGGAAGTCGCTGGGGAATACACTTGAGCCAAACGAACTAGTTAATTAAGTTTGGATCAGATGCAGTCAGATACTTCTTCCTTAGAGAAGTGGAATTTGGTAATGATGGGGAGTACTCCGAAGAGCGTTTCATCAATATTGTCAATGCGCACCTTGCCAATACCATAGGTATTTCTGAGTTTTTTCTTTCTTACACTTCTTGATGTTTGTGGCTGATAGGAATATATCATCTCCATTAATATAGGAAAAGATTTGTTCACAATCTACAACACATCTTGTGCAGGAAACCTGCTTAATCGTACTCTTGGACTGCTTAGAAAAAACTGCCAGTCAACTTTGGTTACCGATTCAGCTATTGCAGCTCAAGGTAATGCATTCAAAGAAACAGTTGAGAAGTTGGTAAGGCTCTTTTCTGTGTAATTACTATCTTTATCAACCTTGAAATCCGGTTGCCTAATTGTAACTATATTGGAGGCTTGTGCAGTTCTGTGTTCTGCTTGTACCCTTTCCTGTATGCATACATGTGTCAATTATCAATATATCTCTATTTATGGCAATGCAACCACACTCCACATTATTTTTATTGATACATGACATAGAGGTTTTATAAGAGATCAGTTTAGGGTTCTGATCGTACCTCTATCTCGATAACAACTTGCTTATAGGTTGAAAAAGCTCGGAAACATTATGAAGATCTGTCAATATCATCAGCTTGTGAGGCTGTGCTAGAGATTGGTAATGCTGGGAATTCGTACATGGATGAGCGCGCACCATGGTCTCTTTTTAAAAAGGGCGGTGCAGATTCCGAGGCTGCTGCTAAGGTTTGCATTTTGTTTTCTTTAAGATACTTTTAGCATATAACAATCGGTGAATTATATAAAATGTCTTGTCCCAAGAACTTGCTTAAAAATGATCTATGGACACTATTCGCATAATTATAAAGGACCCTGGATTGAATTCACTCCGGATGACATGTTATTAACCACCGTTTTCTCTTTCCTTGCTGTTGTGAAGCAGGATCTTATCATAATATTAGAAGCAATGAGAATCATTGTAATTGCTTTGTATCCTGTTACGCCGAATTTGTCGTGGGGAATATATAAGCAGCTTGGCTATACAGAGGACGACTTTAATTCTCTAACCTGGCTATACAAAAGTTGCTGCTGAAGCTTAGAAAGCAGAAACTTCTCTTTTCACTTCTGTAACTTGTCTTTTTCTTAAAAGAGAAGGACGATTAATTAGTTTATGCTTATGGCCTCCGCCATAAAGGAAGACCATGATATTCATGATGTCTTTCTAGGGACTGTTGGCACCACAAACATTTAGCATATTTTTAGCATATAGCATTTTAAGGTTTTTTTCCTTAAAAGTCGATAATCTCTGTTTTTTAATCTGTGTTGCGGACAGAAGGGAGCCGTGTTGTTTGGAAGGTGGGAAAGTGATGGAAAATGTGTTGGCGAGGGAGGGAGCTGACAGAAACTGACTGAAGTCCGTCTTCATAACCTGTCAAGCCTCAATTTGGTTTACTATATTTCAAAATTTATATCGCACTAAAAGTGGAAAGAATATATATTGATTGTTCTAAATCAAGATTGCCTGATCACATAAACATGAGCAACAAACAGAAGCAAAAACGCTTAAAAAGATGCTTTGTATTATATATTCTTCGGTAAACGGTGAATGAATCTGCATGTCCTGCTATTTATTCTAAATCATTGTATATTAGAAAAACAAAGCCACGGAAGGGGGAAATGAGAGAGCCCACTATGTGGTTTCTTACGAACCACTGTGAGCGACTTCTCTACCATTGTTTGTATAGTTCAATTCTTTCTGGGGACTCCCAGCCTCTGTCTGAAGTCATCTTCCATGAGAGGAAGACCATCACGCAGCTTGATCTTCGGTTCCCATCCCAGAAGTTCCTTGGCTTTCGTGATGTCTGGCTTCCTTTGACGAGGATCATCTGGTGTGTTCTCCACCGATGTGATCTTAACTTCAGGATTGATAAGCTGCAATGAACGCAAACGATCAATTTGAGTAACCAAGTTGCCAAATTTGCATACATAAAGCTTCATGTTTTTAATGCAGAAATAGGGCAATGATGATATGTTTTCAGATGAAGCGGCATGGTTCATGCTAAGAGTAAGAAGAATTGTCGATAAATTAGAATGTTGGAATGTATTCAACTGAACCAGAAAAGGAGAATGAATGCCAGATTTGCGAGAAAGACAGACCAGGGGGAAACAGAAACTAACCTCTTTTACTGTCTCTGCCAGTTCCAACATTGTGAATTCACCTAAAAAAATGCATACCGGTGAGGACAACTTTTTGGTGTTATATTGTCTCAAAAGTTTTAGTAGCGTTTAAATAACCACCTGGATTTCCAATGTTAATAGGCCCGGTGTGCTCTCCCTCCATAAGCCGGATAAGACCGTCAACCTTCAGCAATTAAAGCAAAAATTTTAGAGAAAAACTAACGTGATTACAAATGATGACATCAATCATGCAATCTATAAATAATTCCGTACCATGTCAGAGACATAACAGAAACTTCTGGTCTGTGTTCCAGGTGCTTGAACAGTCAAGGGCTCGTTGCTGCAGAAATTTGATGAATTTGGTCAAACTTGAAGTTTCAGCAAATGGACCTCATCCTCACAATAAAGGTGATCTGAAAATACAGCTAAAAACTTGGAACTGATTCTTAAATGGCTTACCGAATTGCTTGGGCTATGAAATTGCTGACGACACGACCATCATCAATGTTCATTCGGGGTCCATAAGTATTGAAAATTCTTGCAATTCTTATCTCTGACAATGTGACAACATTTAAAGATTAGAACTGTAAGACTGCTATGCTTTGAAGTCAGGGTACCAATGTTTGATTGCAGAATACGAAATGAGATGTAGCCACTATATACCTATTCCATGCTGCCTATGGTAATCAAACATCAATGTTTCAGCCACTCGTTTCCCCTCGTCATAGCAACTCCTAACCCCTGCAAAAAAAATTCCACAAATTATGTAAAGATTATCTACCATGTACCCCGTATCCTCTTAAATAAAATAAACAGCACCATATTCACGCCTTAGTGTAAGCTGCAATAAAGTTTCATATACAATAGTTACTCTGTGGAGCTCAAACCACATTCCATCATCTAATGCATTTACATCTTCCATTGAAGTCAGATTTTATTTTCCAGGCAAGCATCCCAAAAGTCACTATAATCTTCCTCTCATCAACTATTCATGGTGTTCTAACTTATCTTATAGTAGATGCCACTATGAGGTGCAATATCACGACTCTAAAGAAACTGGTTGTGCAAGCAAACACTTCGATGCATAGTTCAAGTGTGCAAGGAAATACCAATTGGATTGACGTTCCCCCAATAGCTCTCATCCTGAGGATGTACTAGTGGATCTCCGTACACTTCTGACGTTGATGTAAGCAAAATTCTGAACCCAAAATGGCAATGGCAAAGCTCTGGCATCAGCGTATTAGGAAGATATATATTAAAAATACAATCCGAGGCGCTGAGTAATTATCTCAAACCTTGCACCAACCCGCTTAGCAAGCCCTAACATGTTCAGTGTTCCAATTACATTTGTTTTTATGGTCTGCAGGTCAACAGAATTATGTGTCACAAAAGCACATAGTCATGTCAAAAAAGTTATATTAAGCATACAAAAGAACTGCTTCTGTAGCAGGAAGAGGGAAAACAGAAAAAATCAAGGCACTGTACACAAAACTACCTTCACAGGATTGTATTTGTAGAAGATAGGAGAAGCAGGGCAAGCCAGGTGGTATATTTGATCAACCTCAACAAGCAACGGCTCAGTGACATCTAAGAAGAAGTATGCAAAAACAGTTAAAAAGTGTCATTAACTTTCACTAAAATGTACTTGCACAAACACAAACATGAACAGACAAGCAACAATACCATGGCGAATGAGCTCAAATCTTGGATGACCAATCCACTTCCTTAGGTTGTCCTTTGAGCCAGTAAAGTAATTATCTACAACAATTACCTGGGAGACAAAATGAAAAAAAATAAAAACATAATAGAGTAAAATATGCACTAGCATGATTCCTTTCCGCCATATGCACGAGCGTTGTAGTTCCTTCTTACTTTTCTTCTTTGTTTGACCAGAACAATATGTGGTTTTTGTATCAAATTAAGATAAAAAAATCCAATAAGACACCAAACAGTTAATGCAAAAGTTGCTAACCTCATTCTTTTCATTTTCCATCAACTTGTCCACCAGGTGAGAGCCAATGAATCCAGCTCCTCCAGTTACCAAAATTCTCATATTTGATTGCCACAAACAAACACGGAAAGTTTTTATTAAAGAGCTAGAATTCATACATCTACTGCAAACTATAGTATATCATTATGCCAAGGAAATCTAAAAACAAGAACTAAGAATGCAGATGCACTGATTCTTAAATCCGCTAGTAGCTAGCAATTGTTACCACCAACCAACAAAAGTTGACAGAAAACTGGGATGAAATCCAGTGGTAATTGCAAGAACAGCGATCATTAATTTTATTCTAAAATCTCCCCCAGCCTACACCCATTCTTCTAACTCATGTTGGGGCTACAGCAACCAGAAACCCGGATTCTAGTCAACATATTCTGTCAAGCATCATCTTGACAATAAGATAGTTGCATTGCACTAATTTACTTCTAGCTTCTCAATAACCAACGGCTGTTACAACTTTTGACAAAATTTCCACTACTACACCTACTATCCATCATCAGAATTCAAATTATTGTCCCCCCCCCACCCAAAAAAAAAACGCAGAAAAGATAAAACAAACATAATCACTGAAAATCGGAACCATTAGCCGGTCATTGACGATCCAATAAAGCCAGATTAGCGATAAACAAAAGCGATTTCTACCTGAAAAAATTTGGAGAACCTCAGAGGAGAAGGAGTCGGCGGAGGCTTTGTTGCAAGGCTGTGATACCCATTCGACGCTTCCTTAGCCATTCTTCTCCAATTACTGAAACTCAAATCAATTAGTAAACAAATTCACAACTCTCTACCAATTCAAGAGCGCTTTTTTATCAAACAAAATCAATAAAAACCGCCAGATCACCTGAATTATAACCCGGTTTCAGAAAAAAAAAAAACTGGAAACAATTTGCAATGTGACATTATTTTACAAGCCTTCAAGTTTATATAAGAAACCGAGAAGCACAATTTGCCTCAAAATTAAATTGCAAAAAAAGGTCATGATCATGACACTGACAAGTGACGAGTCTTACCCACTGATGATAGAGAAAGAGAGACAGAAAAAAAAGATGAATAAATCTTCAAAAACACAAAAAACCCACAACTGTCAAGAGAAGCTTCGAATCCACACCAACTATACCCCACATAGCATCCACATCTCGGATCTGAATCTCACATCATTAAAGATTACTTCTAATAAATATTTAAAAGAAAAAAAAAAGTTAGCGGAAAACAATTACCAGTTTCGCAAATTTCAAGGATTCCTAGGAAAACCAGTTGAGAGTCGTGATTGTATGTACTTGAGTGTCGTTAACGTTGTAGACTGGAAGTGTCGGAAGCTGACTGGAAATAAATAAACAAGCAGTGTTTGGCTTTAACTTTCCGGTTCTTACGGTCGTGACGATTTGTGACGGACACGTAGCGTTGTACAATTGTTGTGACTGCCTTGTTTGAAGCCGTTTTACACTTTCTGTTGGGATCTACTACGGTTAGATCTATCCTATGTGTGGTAAACATACTAATTAGTCTTTGCCACGTCAACCACTTAGGAATTTTAAAAAAATTATTTAATTCGGACAATGAATTTTTTTATGATTTAAGTTCACGGCTTGTATAAAATATTTAAAAAGGGTATTCTAATCATTTGCATGGTTTGTTTAGTGTACCAATTC
>CAODLS012484710.1:0-10736 GCA_948243855.1 Flueggea neowawraea | reverse complement strand
CCTAGAACTTGATAAAGGCCTAGGAACCATTGCCGTCAAATATACGTGTTAGCTAAAGCAATGACTAATAGAAAACCTTTTTTTTAACACAAGGTATCGACCAGAACTCAAGCAACGCCAAAATTCACTAAGGCATGTGACAAGTGAAACCCCAAGCGATATTGTCATGAACGCACACGATAGTGTACTCGCTAAGACATGTGACAAGTAAAACCCCAAGCGATATTGTCATGAACGCACACGATAGTGTACTCGCTAAGGCGTGTAATAAGTGAAACCCCAAGCGGTATTGTCATGAACGCACACGACATTGTATTCGCTAAGATGTATGACACGTGAAATCCCAAATAGTATTGTCATAAATGCATGTGACAATTCATCTACTTCGTCCTCAACAAATGAATTAGCTAGAATTACTATTAAGACTCCACCGAAATCACTTGCCCAAAAGTCATTTGGACATGTGATTAGAGAGCAATGATGTATACAAATTGTGCAAGAAAGAAAATCACATGAACAAGTACAGAAATAAGAGAGCAAATAAAACAACTGATTCAAGTAAAAGCTCTACCTCATCATGATTACCCGATGGAAAGTCTCATGAACAAATACAAGAATAAGAGAGCAAATAAAACAACTGATTCAAGTTAAAGCTCTAACTCATCACGATTACCCGGTGGAAAGTCTCTGAACACCAACATGGTGAGGATGACGAACATCAGCATGGTAAAGGTGATGATCTTCACGAAGTGAGGTTGAAATGTCGAACTTTCTTGAAATGGAGTTGAAATGTCGAACTTCCTGAGGAACTCTACTCAATGAGTTAGTGAACTCCACGAGGAAATGTTGAACCTCCTGAGGAGGTGAACTCTACAGAAAGATGATGATTTTCACGAAGTGGAGTTGAAATACATCAGCATGGTAAAGATGATGATCTTCACAAAGTGGAGTTGAAATGACGAACTTCCTGAGGAACTCCACTCAATGAGTTGTGAACTCCGTGAGGAAATGTTGAACCTCCCGAACATGTGAACTCCACGAGGAGATGGCAAACTCTGTGAAGCGGGGTCGAGATGCTGAACTTTATAGGGAGATGAGCTCCATGGGGAGATGATGAACTCTGCGAGGTGGAATCGAGATGCTGAACCTCACGAGGAGATGAACTCCACAGGAAATGGCAAACGCTGTGATGCGAGGTCAGGATGATGAACCTCACGAGGAGGTGAAATCCACGAGGAGATGGTAAACTCCGCGAGACGGGGTCGAGATGATGAACTCCACAAAGAGATGGCAAACTTCGCAAGATGGGGTCGAGATGTGCTGAACGTCCCGATGATGTGAACTCCACGGGAAGATGGTGAACTCCGTAAGGCGAGTCAGTGAGCTCCACGAGTTGGTGAACTCCGCTAGGCGAGTTAGTGATGATGGACTCGGCTCAGCAAGGCAAGTCGGTAAACTCTGTGACCCACGAACCACAAACCACGATCCTCCAAATGTGGCTCCTGAACACCTGTGCAGTGGCGGGGGTAATAAATCCTCGAAGCAACGACAAGTAGTCTGGTTCATAACAACAACAGTAAGTGGTTTGGTTAATAACAACAACGACAAGTAGTCTAGTTCATAACAACAACAGTAAGTGGTTTTGTTTATAACAACAACAAGTCCTTAGGAACATCTTGAATGGCACGTTGTCTCTCGAATATCTCGAGTGGCATCATCACTCGAACATCTCGAAAGACATGTCCTTTCTCAGATATCTCAAAGAGGAGTGACCTACAAAAAAAAAAAAGAAAAAAAAAAGAAGGTCAGCAGTAATGGACAAAACGACTCATGGCATGCGAAGGGATGAATGGACAGTAACATGAGTGGGCGATAGGTCACTTGAAGAAAATTTTAGAAGACACGTCGAAGCTACTATGCATGGTCGCCACTTCATGAAACCAAAACGCTGGGTCATTTAGCAAAAGCCGATCGTGTAATCGTTGGTGAGGTAGTGCACGCAGTTGTGTGAGGTCCCATCAAACGACACACTGCCAGTGAAAGGTGCACGAACAGACACCTAGTTCAACAGCAGCAAGTGACTCAACGTTCAGAACCGCGAGCAACAGGAAGCGGCATGTCGTATGTGGCAATCGAACGGGCAGCCTTCTAGAGATCCTTGTTTTGAATCTGAGCACCGTTGTGTCTGATGCAGTTCACGAGCAATCGTCTATGGCAGTCGAACAAGTGGTCATCTGGTGCTTCTTGATTTCAATCTAATGCTGAGGTTCATGAACGGCCGTCTAAACACCTTCAACTGGGATGATGTCATTTGCTTAGATTCAAACGACACCGTATTTAGCTGACTCTTCTTGGTCTGGAACGATGAACGAGTGGCATCAGGTGGGTCGAAACAGTTTCTCTCCAAGCATGAACGCTGCCAACAAAATCACTGCCATCGCCGCCAGCATGACCATCCAGAACTACTACTGAAATAAGGAAAAAAAAAAGGGTAATAGAGAAAGTAACGCAGAAACAAAGAACAGAAAAGAAAAAGAAAGAAAAGAAAAAAGGAATAAGGCGAGAAACCAAACAGAGGAAAAGGAGGCACATGGTCAGATCGAAGAAGCAACATGAAAAAAAAACTTCAATATCCGCGACAAGCAAATTGAGTAAGTGCTTGAATAATTCTGGCGGCTTTGTGTGAAAACAGATGGAAATAGAAGAGAAAAGATACAGAAAATCAAATGGGCTTGATTCGTGAAAAAATTGTATCTGAAATTGAATCTGCACCAATTAAGGAATCAAATTAGGAAGGAAACAAATAAGGAAATAAATCATCAAATCAGTGAATAGATTGGAAAATCAAAATAGGAAGAAGAAGAAGCCAAAAGGAATCGATCCTGGAAGAGAATAGTCAGCGATTTGACTCAATAGCAACTCGGCAAAAATCATAGTTAAGTCCCTGCATTCTTGGAAAAAATGTTGAGAACTCCCTAACAAAGAAAATAATTTCAGAAAAGGCACTGGACCCAAATATTCGCAATGGAACCCAATATGCGTTTGGAAGGAAGCATGTCAAATTCTTACTCTTATCTCCGGAAAATCCGAAGAAAATATTGGGGAGCAATTGATGAGATACGAATTTAAAAACCGATTAACCGTATTTAATCTCAAGTGGTAATGGAAATGTTACAACTTATTATCAATGATGAACGTTACAAAACGTTATTATTCACTCATTAACTCACCACTCTATAAATAGACAAGGGGACAACATCTCGAAGTACGTCCTATTTGCTATACACACTGTTATTCTGCCAAAATCGCTACTGACTTGATCGTCAGAGACTCCCCCAATGAGCATCCCGACCTCCTTTTATTTTGTGCTTTCAGGTCCCGATGCGACGTTCATGATTTCCAAGTATTCAAATATTAATAATTATTGTTGTTCATTTTTTTAGGCAACAACACTCTCTTAGCTCTCTTCTCTATAACTTGTCTATTCTTCTTCTTCTTCTTCTTCTCATCTCTCTTCTCTCCTCCATCTTTTTTTCCTCCTCCTCTCCTCCTTGCATATGCTCCTCCTCCTACTCTTCGGTCCAACTCTTTCTCCTTTTTTCTGACTCTCTGTCACCTCTTTAGGTTTCTTCTTTCTTTTTCCTCACTTCGGCCCTCCGATCTCTTTATCTGGTTCTTCTTCCTTCGCAATTTGCCACTTCATTTGCCTCTTCTCTTCTTTTCTTCTCTTTTATGTCTTGTCTACTTCTTTTTTGTGTTTTTAAATATGAAGATGGAGACTATTTGTAGTGGGAAGCTTTTTTTGTTTCGGATTTGCAATGGTGGCAAATGATATCAAAAGAGAGAGAGAATACAGTCAGAGGTGGACAAAGGAGTGAGAGTGTTAATAGAGGAGTGAAAGTAAAACACATGGAGGCAGTATCAAAGGAGGTGGTGGCTAAGGTTTCAAAACCTTTGCTGCACCTCTTAAACATTTCTTTTAAAAAAGATATTTGACCAAATAAATTTTAAAATAATTGTGAGATATAGCTATTTTGTACTTCGTTTTTTATAAGCATGTGTTGATGATGTACTTGTTATATATTCATTTTCAGTGGTCAAAGTGATTAGTACTAATTTTTGTATGTATTCATTTTTTGTAGTTCGTTTGCTTTTGTTTTCTATTCTCAGACAACAATGGAGAATAAACTGGAGCATCAAAGAATATGTTGATGATGTACTCATTTTATACAATTGATCAAATAAATTTAAAAATAATTGTGAGATGTATTCTACAAGCGTGGGTTGAAAATGTATTCGTTATGTACTCGTTTTTGTATTTGGTATATGAGGCTAATTTGGTCTCGTTTTGTACTCATTTTCATCAACTTCTGACGTGTGATTAGTATGCGGTAAAATCTCTGGCGCGTGGTCAACACACAGTTAAAAAGATGATCAACATGTTAAATTTTAGCCTTCTTGTAAAATAACATTAAATGAGTTCCCACTTTATAACACATTTTAGAAATTCAATTTTTTTTGCATTTTTTGTAATTATCCCTTTTTTTTTTGCCAGTGGTATGTTATGCCATGTCATTAAGTGAGCTGTCAGGGTCTATTTTGCTCGTTTATTCTTTTTTTTTTTAATTTTTTTTGACTTATTTAATTTAAAAATTAACATGAACTTTACTCTAATTTAGGTTTTTTTGTCATGATTTTAAAGTTTTTGTAAAATAAAAAATAAATTTTTAAGTTTGTAATAAGTTTGGCATGTCATTAACAGTGTCAAAAATTTTCACATAAATAGTGATGTGAAATGGTGATGTGGCGAATGACATGGTACAATGACATAAAGAGTGTGTTGAAGTATTCTACCGGTTTGGATGGTTGACATGGCCTATAATTAAAACATTGACGCTGCCCATCTCTCTCACCTTAGCTTGTCGGTGCAAGAAAGAGACTGATTCTTTTATCTTATCTCCTTTTAGGCCATTTCACCCTCGAACACCAAATGCGGTATATTTATACAAAAATATAGTTTTCATAATAAAATTCTCTTCAACCATCTACACTATTTTTAATACCAAATAGAATATTTCAAGTATATTTTTCTCCACATCTTTTTTTTTTTTATTTTAAACAATTTACACCGATATCTAATTATTACACTTATTCTTTCAACCAAAAATATATTTTGATATTTTTAATAATATATAAATATTAAAAATAAATATTTTTGTAATATAAAAATCAAAATAAAATAAATTTAGATTAAAATATATTTTTTATTTATTATTAGTTTTATTTCTGATAAGGTTTTGAAAAGATAAAAACAAAATTTGGGTGTAAATTTACATTGTTAATGTTAAATTGCATTGTTATGAATATGTTTTATGGTTTAAATTTGCAGCGTATTTTTATATAATTTTTTTAATTTTTCCATATTTAATTATATTTTAACTATAATTTTTAAATAAATTAAATTATTAATTAAATTTAATTTTAATTTAGTAAATACATTAATTGATTAAAAATATAAATATATCATAAACTAAAACTATTAAAACACAAAAACATATCGCAATTAATACAATTAAAGTGAAAAAAAAGAACATAGAAAATAAAAAAAATGGTGCAATCAGCTACCAAAATTTGAATCGCTGCAATGATTTGCGCCAAATTGCTGTTGGAGCTCCCAACCTACTGCAAAATGCACTTTTTATTGCATTTTGAAATCGGTTAGAGATGCTCTTATACTTTTAAATGGTAGATTTAATTACAATTAATTTAAATAGTTCAAATCTTGTCATGGCATGAGAATTTTGAATGTTTTGGAAAGATTTAAACAATTGGAGTAAGATATGCATTCACCCAAAAGAGCTTAAAATGTATAATTCCGCTGTACAAATTAGACTGTCTCTCATCCCAAGAAATTTAATTCCGTAAAATTTCTACTCAAGATTGGTTCAACTACGCACACAGATTTATTAATTTTGTTAAAGTAACAATATACAGTGGACGCACTCTTTAATCAGTGTGTCAAAATTTTAAATGAAAATTATTGTGAAAAGAAGGGAGTATATGTACTGGAACAGATTGATAAATCTTGATGGCTTTGAAGTTTGACCCGAAAGTATATCAGTGGACGCACTCTATGATTTCCCAATCGTCATAAGATAAATTGGAAGAGAAAAGGAAACCAAAACAACGGTCATAATTTTGTGGTTGATGATTCGAATTAAAATGAACAAAATAAAAATCGAGTGTAATAGTGAACTGATCATAACCTTTAACGTCTATGATTTTGGAGAAACTGAACAAAACGATCAACATATCCATCATGAAGTTCCTTGTCGGAAAACAAACTCCTCATCTTCTTGGCATTCTCTCTATACACCTCTCCTTCCTTGTCAACCACCACCAACCTCGCCGACTCCGCCACCGATTCTCTGGTAAACGACCCGTCTTCCTCGTTTCTTGGCACTTCTATCCCCACCTTCTTGTCCTCAAAGACCCTTGCCACCAACCCTTGATCTATGGCGAAAGGCATCATAATTATTGCACGCCCAAAATACAAGGCCTCCGTGATTGAGCTAAATCCGCAATGTGTGACGAACCCTCCCACTGATTCATGACCCATAATCTTGAGTTGTGGTGCCCAACCTGTCCATACGAGTCCTTGCCCCTTGACTCCGTCCTCGAATCCTTCTGGTAAGTTAATTGAATTAGAGCCTTGGCGCTTCCTGAGCGCCCATATGAATGGTAGACCTGAGAGCTCCAATCCAAAAGCTAACTCAGATACTTCTTCTTGACTCAGCTCTAACTCGCTTCCAAAAGCAATGAAAAGTGTAGATCCTTTTTCTTGCTCGTCAAGAAATTGCTTGACTGTAAGCCATGAATGATCATCATTTTCGTGAACTTCGCTAGGTGGTGACGGCGGAAGCAGGCCAACAGGGACGACGGGTTTGTTGTTCATCTCTGAAAGAAGCGATAAAAAGTCCGCTTCGAGCTCTGAACAGCTTCTTAGGGATATAACATCACAACCCTTCATGACACAACCAATACGAAACAAATCCGACACACCAGACTCGTTCAGCTCTATTTGTTTGCAGATTCGCTTCGCTTCGTGAAGCTTAAAGGCCACTTTGGAAGGGAAAGTGACCCACTTAGGAGGAACCGTGAAGTGTTCCGGCTTGGTCTTGGGATCATCCTCTCCTTCAAGAACCGTTTTCCAAGAACCAAAGAAAGTGAAGGTCCATGCTTGGAAAATACTAAACAAGGCACAAGAAATACCGAGGTTGGCCGCAATAGGAGGTAGCCAGTGAGGGGCGAAGTCGTAAATGAGCCAATCAAGAGAGGAAGTCTCAAGAAATTTGGACAAGGATTCTTGAAGTCCATCATAGGCAAGTTTAAGGTAAGGGATTTGGTGGAGAGGTATGTCTGAGGTGGCCTCTGCATCTTGGGAGAGATTGTCCACATGGATCAATGGGAGAGAGACAAAGGTGATGTTTGATGATAAATGGGAAGGGAGTTTTGGTAATCGTTGAATGTTTCTAGGAGTGGAAATAAAGGAGATTTTGTGACCTCTTTGTGCGATGAGTTTGGAGAGTTCGAGGAATGGAATCATATGACCAAATGCTAACCATGGAAACATGGCTATGTTTAGCATCTTGCCTTTCTCGCTCATCTTCGAGTGGTAATTGCCTCGTGAAGATGGCTCTCTTTAGTTCTCTCGTTTGTTCTAATTTGCCTTTATGCAATCATTTAGCAAGACACACTCTCTATATATGCGCACTTTTATATATATGACTTGGTAACAAATTATAGGTTGTCGTGAGAGACTTGGTGACTAGATCATGGAATACAACTTTTCTTCTACTTGGACTATTAGCTAGTGATGTGAAAGAAAATTTTTTACATGCAAATTTTTTTAGAAAAGTCAACTTAGGGTTGGGAAGTCACAAGTTTGGTAAAAACAAATAAAATTAAAGCAAATGCATATTTTATTAGCTATATATCTTTATTATGTAAATTTATGTTTGCAAGAAACCAATTAATTAAGTTTCTAAAGATCTTGTAGATTCGTCAAATCCTTCGCTTTCTTTTATTGATGAAACGAAAAAAAAATTGTTTTTTAGTCCGACAAAGGGAGTGGACAATAACAGTGAAAGATACCAAACATTCAACGTCCATACTTCCGTAGTGCTGTGTTTTTACCATATGCTAGTAGTGGATTAGCTAGTTACAACAGAAAACACATAACATGCTTACATCAACAATTAGCGAGGCACATGCCATCAATACTAAGATGCTCACCAATGTGAGACATATTTAAATTTTTATAGATATAAGTCATTAAAATTTGTTTATAGACTAATTAAAAGTTACACATAATAATTTATAAGACTGATGTCATAAACTAGCCAACCAACATTTTTTTATGCATAAACATCATGATTAAAGATGTTGTGTCTTAATGACAAAAAAAAAAACTCAACTGATTATATCAATTCTACCCGAGCTATAAAAACATCGCAAAAAGACTAATTAATTCGTGAACATTATATCAAATACGGCAATTCTAATGACTAGGTATCTTACCCATTTTTCCGATGCTGGATTTGCTAAATTCAGTCTTAGTGACCATATGGAACAAAAATTGAAAGTTGTGTGATTTTTAAATTACTTTATGACCGCTCTGAAAAAATGGACAAATTTTAGTGGCCGTGAGTAATATTTACACCCTCCATGTCGGCACAAAACGTTAAGATAACCCACATCCTGAAATCTCTCATTCTCATCATCCGAAGAAAACGGCGAACTAAGCATTTAATCAGTCCACCTCTGATGCGGGAGTGAAAGATAAACATGCATGTAAGTGTTCTATAAATGAAGAACATGAGGGTTTTGTGTATTTAATTTGGGTAAAAATTATTTGTTATTTGCCACAAAATTGATAAATTTTACAACTTTTACACCTCATTCACATACTTCAATTTTTACAAATTCAAAATTCCTAATGTGATGTCGTTTTATTTGAATTCAGTGGAGAGACATCAATGGAGAGTGACGAGCTAGAGGGATTCGAAAGAAGATTGTGAAATCTGATTGTAGGTAATGTCAGCATTTAAAGGTCCGTCTACGTAAATTTTAACGCGCTATATTTGATATAACAATATAACGTTCATAAATTGGATCTTGTTTTTGATTTTTCAATAGTTTAAGTCAGAATTGGTACAATTGAGATAGTTTGAATATTCATTTTGTCATTAAGCCTTTGATTTTCCAGTTCTAATAAGACACTGGCACTAAGTCTGTTTATGCACAGTAAATTGTAAATTTTTTTTAACAAATATACTTTATTTAATCTTAAAAATGTTACAAAAATTTTATGTTGAGCGTAAAATAATATATAAATTATTTATTAGAAAAGCTTATAAAATTTTCCAACCTACGGAACCAAAACTAATCTATATTTCATAAATTTACATAAGTTTTTTTTTCTAAATTTTGTAATTTGACATATTTCCTTTATTTGAATGTTTGATTCTATTTTTTTTTTATCTCAAAATTCTATAATTTTAATTCTCACTTTCTTTTTTTAGAAACTTCCTAATGCCAAAAGCCCATAACAAATGATTATTTTCCTTGTTAGATAGAAGAATAAACAAGAATTAGAAAGCAAAGCTAAAATGATGCTTTTATTTTTATGTTAACTCCGAGTTAAGAAATAATACTTAAAAAATAAATACTTTACTATATAATTTAGTGTCACAGCTATGAGCAATTTATATAATTTAGTGTCACATCTATGAGCAAATTGCATTCAACAATGTAATTTTCGGTATAAAAGCAATGTTGCAAATATTATATGTTGATCTAGGGAGAGAAAGAGCTGACAAAGGGGGGAGAGAGAGAGAGAGAGCAGTTAAGGCGGCGACGGAGGGAGGAAGGGAAAAAGGAGAGAATATGAGGTGAAGGTGGCAGAAGAAAGAGAGAGAGAGGAGAGGGAGAAGACACATGATAGAGTCAGAGAGGTAGAGAGAGAAGACAGAGATTGCAAAGTAAAAAGGAGAGGGATGAGAAAATGAAAACAAAAGGAGAGAGGGAAGCAACGTGTCTGGTGTTTATGCTAATTGTCAGGAAATCAGGCGATAGAAGTAAACACAGAATAACAAAGAGCAATCACACAAAAACACAATATTTACATGGTTCGATCAATAACCGATTTACGTCCACGGGCAGAGCACAAATATTCTATTATTCACAACTGGCCAAAAGACTACACAAGACGTTCCCAGGTCACCCCTTATATAGTTAACAAGTAATACAAGTCAAAACCAATTAGGAAAACCCTAATTGAGACCCTAAATCCTGTCAGAATTCGTTACACGGTCAGTGAAGGGAAGACACGGACAAAGACCATCGAGACACAGTCATTTCTTTGTGTCCATGTAGCTCCAAAAGACCTGACAAGCAAAGAAACGAGCATGGACACGACCGTGTCCGCCCAGTTATTGTCTCTTCCGGCTCCAGTGCATCACACGGTCAATCAACGCCTGTGTAGCTTCCCGTATCCGTCCAACAACTCTTTTTCCTTCACAAATCCGTCCTTCTTTGACTTGTATCACTTCCTATAAAGCTTTAGCTTCAATCTTGATCAAGAAATTCACTCCAATATCAACAATTCTCCACCTTGGAATGAAGTTTCTTTCCCGTTCAACTCTGAATCCCGAATTACTCATCTGCCAAACCAC
>CAODLS012484696.1:0-10783 GCA_948243855.1 Flueggea neowawraea | reverse complement strand
TGAGATCATTTCAGATGTTCATATGTACCGATAGTGGCATCACGATTTGGTGAGCTTTCATCATAAAAGGCTTCAAGATTGTCAGCACTTCATTAAAAACCACAAAAATTTGTAAAATGAGTAACAGCATCAGTTCTTCGTTATATAATGAAAGGTTCCAAGACCTACCTCGGCTTGGGTAGCTCCGGTTCCCAATTGTCCAAATTGATTCCCACCGAAGGCATACACATCACCATCAGCTGTGATGCAAACTGTATGCCATAGTCCGGCTGCCACTCCTTCCACTTTAACTCCAGATAACGAGGATACATAGGTCGGTCGAAGCTGATCATTCGTGTTTCCTTGCCCACACTGAATCACACAAGACACCACCAAACTGTGTTAAAAAATAACTAATTAAAATCAGAGCTAACTATTAACCAACAGAGTAGAGACCCTTGACGAATCCACCTGCCCGTACAATCCCCATCCGAACGCAAGTAATACGCCAGTATCTGTGCCACCAAAATGGTTAACAATTCAGCATAAGCAATGAATGGCATTAACAGATTGTGATTACCAATAATTGAATTTTGACCTGTTATCACAGCGCTATGCCGCCCACCACAGGCAATTTTCTTCACATAAGACCCGGTGATCTTAGAAGCTTCTGTTGATGAATTCGTGCCTCCCTGGTGGGTGAACCCCAAGGCCTTGTCTTTTGTGGCACCAGACTGGTCAATGCAAGGGATGAGATGAGGTGTGGACACCATTTTAATCCTTGTCCCCAAACCTAGTTGCCCTTCACCTCCATAGCCCCATCCCCACACCTGTCCCACATCTGAAACTTCCGTTAAAATTTATGTTCCATCAGCTCTCTTGCTTAACATGATCAAAAACCTTCCATAGCTTCCAACTTCAAACAACCTACTCTTCATTAACCTACAAAACTACATGCCGTGACCACAAACAGAGACTATTCTACCTCAAGTTTTGCAAATTATTCTGCTTTTTGGTGCTTACTAATAACCCAAGAAGAAGTAAATTCATACCTGACAATGCTAGAGTATGACGACCGCCGGCAGTAACATTGGCGATCTTTACTCCAGGACCCAGGTTGACAACACTAGGGGATGTTGTGAAAAAATCATCTCCCGAAGAAGAACTTTCAACGTCTTCTTTAGGCACTGATATCCTTCTACGCTTCACTACCTCCTCTCCATCCTTCCTCTTCTCAGAATGAGCAACAGTTCCATTACTCAGATTTGGGTTCTGAGCTTTTGGACTAGCTGAACCATTCAAAAGAGCTAAAAAAAAATTGTCACTACTCTTCAGAGGCGAAAGCCAAACAAAATTATCACTATTCTTCGGAGGCGAAAGCCAAAAACTTTTTATACCTGGTTCATTCTGTGATGAATTCTGTTTCCCACAGGCGTCCTTCTGGATACTTCCAGGAATAAATTTCCCGGAAGGGACACACTCCTTCCATCCCCAAGTGTAAACTTCCCCCACTTCTGCACATAATTTATCACCGAATGATCCCACTAACATAACTCAATTAAGCAAATCAGTCAAAAGATCAAGATAAATTAATCATGAAGTACCAGTCACAGAAACACAGTGCGCCCAACCCGCAGCGGCATTAATCACCGAAGCCTCAGAAGGCAGAGGAAAAGCCTCTGGAGTTTCCTTATGTGGAACAACATCAACAACAAGACACAAAGCCGATTCAATCACACAGAGAAACCCGCAAAATTAACAACATTCTAATCATAATTAACACCACTAATTACCCCATGCTTTCCTGACGTCACGTAGCTATGTCCTTCATCATCCGTTGATCCCCAAGTCATCAACTTCCCAGATCCTTCCACACAAAAAAACAAAAAACCTTCAGTACCTCTCAATTTCAGTTGATCCAAACAGCTGAACTGTGCAAATGATGAAAGGGAATTAAAAATAAAAAGAAAATAGAGCAAAACCTGAAATTGCCATAGCAAATCCACAACCACCACCACAGACATCCCTCCAATTCTCCCCGTTCAAAGTCAACGCCATTGGAGTAACTATGGGGGATTTCTCCGCCGATATCCCCGGCAAGTACCCCCACATATACGCCGCCGTTCCGACCTCCTCCGCATTCATCGCCGACAGAAAGAATCGGCTTCTTCGTTTCTAATTAGTAGCTGGGAAAGTTCAGGGAGAAAGCGTGTATGTATAGCGGAATTAATGATTTATTAATTGGATATGCGAATCAGTTTTTAGACGATGGGTGCGCCACGTAAGACAGTCACGTGAAGGAGAGGACACGTGGCGTGACGGTGACCTCGTTTCTGGATTTTTCTAATTACAAGAGTAGGAAGTTTCTGGAAGTCGAAGCCAAGTAGGATGCCACGTAGTGGAGAGGACACGTGCAGAGTTATTGGCCTTGTTTCTGGATAGTTCTACGTCTCTTGTTTGTTTTTCTGGAGAGTTCTACTGGGTGGAAGTTTCTGGAAGATGATAAGGACATTCCTCCCTTATTGAGCTGGGTAGTGTGGGTGGTTGCCACGTGGGACATGCCATTTGTGATTTAGTGTCCAATAGATTTAGGACCGCGCGTTATGCGGTTTTATTTAAAAAATGTATATCCATTAATTTGCGATTAATAACTTTCAAGTGATTCTATTTTCTGTTTTTTAAATAATAATAAGTAACTTATAAAAAAATTAATTATAATTAATATATAAAAAAAAATTAAAATGACCTCTATCATCTCCATACCTCCCGATCTCAATGCTTTTTTGTTGTAAATATTTTTTTAATTTTTTAAGATATTTATAAATTGAGAAAATTATACTCTATGTCTTTTTTTTTTTAATTTTACAAATACAGCCAAACCAATCATATTTTTTAATACAAAACAATATTATTTTTTTCCCTAAAACTACATTATTTATATTCCTTTTTTTTAGTTTTTCTCTTTCTCTCTTACCTCTCTTTTCTCCCTCTCTCCTTCTACGACACACCCTCTTTCCTTTTTGACTCTTCCTCCCAAATCGTCTCCACCACCATCTTCTTCTCCTCTTCCCTCTGTTCCTCCGCCTTGCTCTACTCCTCGGCCTCCATCTCTTCCTTCTCTCTCCTCCCTTCTTTTCTTCCCGATCTACTCCCATCCTCCTCCTTGATCTTCCCCCTCCTCGGTTCTCTTCTTAATCGACGAAAAACTTGAACGAATGTGATGTGATTCTACCAGATATGGAGAGAGAAAGTGATGCGACGACGATCGATAGAAAGAGTGAGAGATCTAGGTAAATAGGAGCTAAGAAAGTGAGAAGAGCTAAGAAAATAAGAGAAGGATAGAGAGGCGTGGTCAAGGTGGAGAGAGCGACGAGTGGAGAGGGGCGATGACGGCTAAGGTTTTAAACTCTAGCTGCACCTCAACAAAAACAACCAAAGTTCACCAAGTTTTAAAAATTTTTGTTTTGTACTCGTTCTGTACTCCTCTTATACTCACCTAAAAATTCTTTTTTCAGGACCATAGTTACACTCCTAACAAAAAGGACCAGTATTTGAAAAAAAATTAAGAAATTAAAGGTTGAATGCAACGAGATTACACAACAAAAAGGACTGCTCAATTTTAGTTAATGTACTCGTATTGTACTCATTTATGTGAGCATTTTTTAGTGAATGTACTTGTGTTGTATTATAGTTTTATAAGCCATGAAAAAATTAAGCTCCCAATTCATAATATCAATGTTTCATTTTGGTTGTTTTCATTATGTACTCGATTTGTACTCTTGTTGTACTCATTTTTGTAAACATTTTTGTTGATGTAATTAATAAGTCTTAAATAACTTGACTCATTTGGTTTCATTTTATTATTGTATTTGATTTTGTACTCGTGTTATTTTCTCATTGTACTCGTTTGGTACTCCCTTTTGTTCTCAGTTGTACTCATCATAAAATTTTGGCATGTAATCATCTTTTATTTTGTGTTTGGTCTCTATTTGTTCTCATTTTTGTTGTTTGTACTCGCGTTGCACTCTGGTTGTACTCATTGTCGAAGATGTTATCTGTTTGTTCTCATTTAGTTGTTTTATCAGTCAGTACTCGAGTTGTACTCATTCACTGGCTTAAAGAATGTAGTCAAAACGCGATCAACTTTCTGATGTGTGGTCAATATGTGATCAAACTATTGTATTTTTGAATATTTGATTCCGTGTTTTCATTTTTGGTAAGTTTTTTAATTAGTGTTGTATTATAGAAATTATTTTTGTTTTGTTGCCCATTTTTGTACATCACCCTTATAAATTACAAATTTTTTGCATAACAAATTTTGTAACCTTTTTTTTTTTTCTTTTTCTCTTCCTTGACTATGGAAATTCTAACAACTCAATGGACGAGTAAAAAGCCCTTTGGCCTCTAGGGTAAGGAAAGTATATATAGTGTAAAAAATTTATTTTTATGAAATATTATATTACATGTTCATTTTTTTGCTGAATAATATGTTTATATATGAAATGCAAAAGCTACTCCTCTCCTAAATAAAATATTAAGGTTCTTGACATATCAATAAGCACACGTCTTTGCAAGAGAGAACTAAAGTCTCTTGTGTTTTAACCATATTTACGTATATTTTAGTTATAGAAAACTTGTAATTTTTTAAAATAATTCAATAAATTTATCAATTTATAATTTATTGAGAATTGCAGAATATATTTTACTTCAATAATTTTTTTTTATTATTTGAAGTAGAAATAGCTTTGCCGTTTCGTGCCAATGGCATAGCAAGACGTCTTAGCTCAGTGCTAGAGCGCGTGGCTTTTAACCACGTGGTCGTGGGTTCGATCCCCACAGACGGCGCTTCTTTTTGTATAAATAACATTTTCAATCCATAGATATGTCTATTTAGTTTGCACCTTGTTAAAATCCATTTCATCAAACTATTATTTTCTCGAAGGATTATATCGTTTCAATCCTTAAATCATATGGTAAAAATTCGATTTGTATTTGACAATACTTCTGAAAGTTTAGTCTTGGTTTGATGATAATTGACACTTTTTTTTTGCGTGTTTTAAAAAATAGGTACATTTTCAATTTTCATTCCATTAATTCTTAGCAAGATTATTTTATTGCTCTTATTAAGTTCGATTGTTGAGTTTGACGAAAATTAATTACCATCTCCTTTTTTCTAACTAAACAAAACCATTATTACCACTATTTTGACTCAATTAAATCTGCTCTTAACCTGCGTTCTACTGTAAGAACAAGGCTGGGGCTTTCTAATACTCCACTCCATGTTGCTTCTTTGGATTTTCATTTTCTACTGAGAAACTTTGCATTTCATGTTTAGAGATATGGGGCAAAAAGATTATGAAGAAGATAAATTTCATTCCTCCTTGCAAAAAAATTGCAAAAAAGCATACTCTGGTTTCATGCAAGTTAAAGAGATGAACTTTATTTAAGCGGTGAAGTTTATTTAAGAAATGAACTTTATTTCCTCTGGCTTCATTGCTTACCCTGACGCTTACATGCAAGTTAAATCTTAAATTCTTTTCATGTTGGCGCTTAATCCATGTAGTAAGTTGGTCTGTGGCGTTTCACCCAATCGGCTGTTGGAATAATTAGAAATGAAATGAAAGTGGTGGAGTTTAGTTTACCAAAGTGACTTGTTACAAGTGAACTTTATTTATCGAAAAAGAATATGCTCTACGTTGTCAATTCACCAACTATTTAGTTAATGCTACTACAAGGGCATAAATAAAAAAATAAACATTAATTACGCTTAACTAACAAAATTATCTTTTCTTAATCATTGTGTTAAGGAGTATATTCTATTTTTAAAATTGACTCATTCAAAATTTGACAAGTTCGATATCGAATTTTACAAGCTTGTGTATATTTTAACTCGAATTTTGCTTAATTTATACTCAATTTAAGTTTGTTCTAAGTTTCTCTTATAATTAGCAAACAAGCTAAAGTTGTTTAAAACTCATTTAGTAAATAGATTTTAAGTGGTATTTATTAAATTAAGACAAATTTTCTGTATACCTAATTGGATTATGTAAATATTATATTCACAAACGTATTGTTAAGCCCATTTTCAAGTCTATTATTGAGCTTATTCACAAAAAGCTATTTATAAATTTCACAAACCGAATTTTAAATTATTTAAATTTAACTCATTTAAATATAAGTTTCCAAAATTATTTAGATTTAACTCATTTTTATATTAAGTTTCTAAAATTATCTAGATTTGCCTTATGAGCAACTTGGCTCATTTACAACTTTATAAATGTCACTCATTTGTAACTACTCACTGGGAAGGTCCCCTAACCTTGCTGCGCCTTGCCTGCAAATAAAAGGACTAGGGCACAAGCCATTAGTCTTTGGAGTTCTGAATAAAAAGACTGGCTAACTTTTTTTTTTTACGGTATTGTTTCCGCCAAATTTTCTATGTGAAAAACTTGGGTAACAATAATGTAAAAAGTGGGTGTGCCTGAAATTTAAAGCACTCTCCAAACTGTGATAAATGCGGAATCTAGACTTTGAGAAACAAGTGAAAGAAAAAGGCTTCCCCTATGAATTTGCGTCTATGAAGATAAAAAACCTTGTTGCAAGTGAAACCAACAAAATGAAAAGGAAATGATTGACTTTTCTTGTAATGAAGAGGTCGACACTAAAAGAACGAATGAAAACAACTAAAACTTTGTTGAAGACATGGTTAACAAAGCTTAACAAGTTTTCTTAGGCGGTCGAATGACGCCTTTCTGAAGCTTTATTTCCTTTTTTTATAGCCATGACATGCTTGTAGTTGTGACTTATTTATTTTTTAGAAGGTTAGATAAAGATAATCTAACATATCTCTAAGAGTTGGTGTTCGTGTTAAATAATGAGTCCTATAATATCTCCAATAAAGTTAACATCAAATACGTTTACATAAGTTGTGTTAATATATGATTAGGTTTCTTTGATAGTGGGAAACTCTACTCTTAGAAAACCTACATATTGGGTCTCTAGTGTAATTACTATAAATAGTCTGTGATTATACCATCAAATTATAAGATATAGTATTGTGGGACGTGAATTTGGTGTGGAGAGCAATAAATTTTGTGTGATTAACTCGAACAATCATGGCTAAAGGTCAGGTATGCGTAAACTTATTGCATATAAATTCTTACAGTAGTGGTATCAGAGCTAGGTTTATTACCGTGTTGCTCAGCAATCAATTCCTTTACTGATATAATATTGCTGACTTGAACACATTGTTGATGCAGTCGTTATGTCCTTCTTAATGGTTTATTCGATTCATGCAATTAACAGAATATGGATTTTATTGCCTTTTTATTGGTTGTTACAAGAATATGGATTCTATATGGACCGAATCATTACATGAATATATTATGTTCTTGGTTATAATTGATTCATGAACCTAATTGCATGTGATTGTCACTATACTTTGTAAGTTAATTGTTTCTGTGAAACGTTGATACTGGGTGTAATCATGATAATTTGTCTCTATTTAGACGTCTTAATATATACTGAGTTGGTATAATTTAATTATGTGTTGATATATATTCGGTATGTTATACTGTGATACTATAAAGTATAAACCAAATATAGAATTCTGAAAAGTTAATAGAATAAGAGGCATTCTTGATTTGCTTTATGATCACCTTTTGACACAATTATATGGTTCTTAATCTGTTAAAAGAAGTTGTGTTATTTATTGGCACATAATCTAGTTGAAATTGGTTATATGGTTGATCTGTGTATTTGCCTTCCTTGAAATTATGTCATATAATACCTTGGGAATAACCATAGCATCTCAACATTTAGAACAAATACTGTTTGTTTATGGCATATAAGGCGATGATCTATGAAAAATAATTGCATGGTCCACAGGAATGTAATTGTTTACCATTGATTTATTTTGTAATTATGTATGAAATGCAAACTTGATAATCTCAGGCCCATAGGTATAAAATGTCTATTTGTGTTTCATATTAAGTTCATTATTGTAAAGGTTTCATTGATAGATCTCATGCATAATTGTAGCCTTTACCCACAGGGAGGTTAGATCAATTGTAAAGATTATTTATGTGTTTCTTGGTTTATTGCAGTATTACCTACTGCTTTGTTTAATAACACTTCTCACATTTCAATACTGAGTGGTGATAACTTTGCTGATTGGAAAGAGCAACTTCTTTTGACACTTGGGTGCATGGATCTTGACTTGGTGCTTCGGGAGGATGAGCCACCAGCTCTTACTGAATCAAGTACACTGCAATAGGTTGCTCATCATAAGCAATGGGTACGAGCCAATCGATTGAGTATGATACTCATAAAGGCTCATGTAAACAAGAGTATCAGGGGATCGATTCCAAAATGTAGTAATGTTAAGAATCTTATAAAGGCAATAGAAGAACAATTTGCGACATCTGATAAGGCATTTGCTAGCACCCTTATGAAGAAACTAACAGGGTTAAGATTTGACAATTCTGAGGGAGTGCGTGAACACATTATGGAAATGAGAGTTATAAGTGCTAAACTCAAAGCCTTGAGCATTGAAATTTATGATGCATTTCTGGTTGATTTGGTGCTTAATTGTTTTCCTACGGATTATGGACCTTTTAAGATTTCTTACAACATACATAAAGAAAATTGGTCTATGAATGAACTTTTGACCATGTATGTACAAGAGGAGGAAAGGTTAAGGCATGAGAAATAAGACATGAAGCAAGAGAGTGCGAATCTCGCAACTCACAAAACCAGGAACAAGAAGAATAGAAAGTTTGTCCCTAAATTTAAGAAAGAAGGAAATGTGACAATGAAGAAAGATGGCAATAAGTGCTTCTTTTGCAAGAAAAAGGGACACATGAAGAGAGATTGCTTATTTCTTTTGTGTATTATGAATCTTTATTGGTTGATGTGGTAAACAATACTTGGTGGATTGATTTAGGATCAACAATTCATTTGTCAATACTATGCAAGGTTTTCTCAGCTAAAGGAAAGCGAAGGGAAATGAGCAATTCATCTATTCGGGTGGGCTCTCAAATTAATGCTATGGGGACTTTTCGATTAGTTTTAGAAAGTGATTTTATTTTAGATCTTGAAAATACTTTTTATGTTCCATCTTTTTTAAGAAATCTAGTTTTTGTTTCTAGACTTGTAAAAGTTGGTTTTTGTTTTCTTTTTGAAAATTCAATATTTAGTCTTTTTAAAAATAAAATTATTCTTGGCTATGGATCTTTGGTTGATGGTTTATATAAATTTCGACTTCCCCACTTATGAATGCAATTATTCGAATCTGCATAGTCAAATCATTAGCATGAAAAGGAGTATCTGTGATGAAAACTCATACAGTTTAAGGCATATGAGATTATATCATATCTCCATAGACATAATCAATAGACTAATAAATGATGGAGCATTAAAAACTCTTGATTTTAGTGATTCTTGTACTTGTTTAAGTTGCATTAAGGGAAAGTAAACCAACAAGACCATAAAAGGTGCCAATAGGAGTTTTGGAGTTTTAGAGATCATACAAATAGATATATGTGGTCCATTTAATACTCTTTATCTTAATGGATAGAAATATTTTATTTCATTCATTGATGACTTTACTAGATACATGTATCTCTATCTCTTCCATGATAAAAATGAAGCACTTGCTGCTTTCAAAATCTATAAAGTAGAGGTCGAGAAAGAAAAAGAAAAGAAAATTAAAATAGTAAGGTCCGATAGAGGTGGGAAGTATTATGGAAGATATACAAAAAAGGGATAATCATTAGGTCCATTTGCAAAGTTCCTAGAAGAAGAAGGCATAATTGCACAATATAGAATGCTTGGCACACCACAACAAAATGGTGTAGCTGAAAGAAGGAACCGCACAAGCATGATGAATTTTACTAATGTTCCTATATCCCTTTGGGGTGACGCCTTGAAAACTACAATACACATTTTAAACAGGGTTCCATCAAAGGTCATTCCTAAAATATGTTTTGAATTATTGAAAATATGAAAACCCAATTTAAATCATATCCATATGTGGGGATGCCCATTTGAAGTTAAGGCGTTTAACCCAAATTTAAAGAAACTGGATCCTAGAACAATTAGTGGGTATTTCATTAGCTATCTGATAAACTCTAAATGTTATAGGTTCTATTGTCTTCGATAGGTAGAACTTGAGGAAATAAAGAATCAAATTCTAAATCCCACATTAGGTATTTCATTGGGTGCTCCTTCGAAAAATCGATTACATGTTGAAGAGCAACCAATTCAAGATTGATTGCTCCATGAAGAACAAGCTCATGATGAACATCAATTACAAGTTCAAAATGAGAATCAATAACAAGCTTTTAACGAGCATGAAGCACAAGAAATAGTGGAAGTATGTAGATCTTTAAGAGAAAGGAGACCAACAATTTCAGATGATTACATTGTATATCTTCAAGAATCTGAATGTGACATTGGACCTGAAAATTATCCTCAATCATTTTCACAAGCAATCAATGGTAATAATTATGAACTTTGGATGGATGCTATAAAGGAAGAAATGGAATCCATGCATAAAAACAAAGTTTGAGATCCTGTTGAATTACCAGATGGAGCAACACTGGTTGATTGCAAATGGGTCTATGTCACTAAAAGAGAAGGACGACGTAAATCTAGATCAGTAGCTAAGGTTTCACACAAAAGAAAGGTATTAATTATCATGAAACCTTCTCTCCAGTTTCAAAGAAGGATTCATTTAGAATAATCATGGCTTTAGTAGCTCATTTTGATTTTGAGTTGCAACAAATGGATGTGAAAATGACAT